>JAFMOD010000419.1:507188-526151 GCA_019802435.1 Corydoras maculifer | reverse complement strand
TATTCATTCATTCATTCATTATCTTCCGCTTATCCTCTATTAGGGTCGCGGTGGGGTTCCCCATGCCCATCCAGGGGAGAACATCTCGGGCGCTGGGCAGATAGACCCAGGACAGGGCGCCAATCCATCGCTGGGCACACACTCACTCACACAGACACACTCTAAACAGGACAATTTTGAGAACTCAATTAACTTGATCCATGTTTTTGGACTGTGGGAGGAAACCGGAGAACCCGGAGAAAACCCACGCAGACACGGGGAGAACATGGAAACTCCACCCAGATGGGGATTCGAACCGGGAATCCCTAGCGCTGAGAGGCGAACGTGCTAACCACTAAGCCACCGTGCCGCCTATATATATATATATATATATATATATATATATATATATATATATATATACAGAAAAATTTGAATTTCACTTATACTACATATTCCTTTGTCAGACTGATTTTGGCTTCGCTAAAAGAATTGGATTAGGAAAGAAGACTTGGACATTTTGTGGAACTCCGGAGTATGTGGCTCCTGAGGTGATTATGAATAAAGGCCATGACTTTGGAGCTGACTGTTGGTCCCTTGGAATTCTCATTTATGAGCTTCTTACTGGCAGGTAAACAGAGGATGCTAGAGGATGTTAATGCTCTGCATTCAACAAAGCACATTTTCAAAAAAGTTGAAGTTCAACAAAAACTAAAATCTGTGTCTCATTTGCCACTTTATGTTAAGCCAAAGATGTGTTTTTTCTGTCTCATGTGGTTGGGTCTGTTAATGGGCCGCATTTCCAATCGTGCCTGCAGTCAGTAAAAAAATAAGTTACACGTATGTGCCACAAGGGGGCAGTATGTCCATGCATGCAGTGCTCTGCATCCATTCCTTGCATGCACATATTCCTTGCATGCATGCATGCATGCATGTATGTATATATATATATATATATATATATATATATATATATATATATATATATATATAGATATATAGATATATAGATAGATAGATAGATAGATAGATAGATAGATAGATAGATAGATAGATAGATAGATAGATAGATAGATATAAATAGATATATAAATCCTACAGGTTTCTGTTTTTTTAGGTTATTGTATTGCTTTTTTTAATTTCCTGTCTTTAAAGCTTTAAAGGTTAACATGCCATAACCTTTGTGAGAATTGTTTAATAAGTGTTTTTGATTGACAATTTTGATTTTGCTTTAGTTGTTCTCATATGTGGTATTTATATTGATCTTTAAATTGATGAACCAATGCTATTTAATTATTCTTGCCTTTTCTTCTAGCCCTCCTTTCTCAGGCTCTGATCCCATCAAGATATACACAATGGTGCTGCATGGTATAGAAAAGGTGGACTTTTCCAAGAGAATCACTAAGCGTCCAGAGGACTTGATCAGAAGGCTTTGCAAGTTAGTGTAATTTTCCTTGCATGGTTACAAAACGCTGTGTAGCATCTACTTACATAGATCAGTATGTTTCTTTTTTTTACCCACACAGGATTATTAAAATCGCTTGTAAATCCTAGAGCTGGTAGTACATTTAAAATGTTAAAGTCAACCTACACTTTATACACTCTTATATTATGCCCACAAATGCTTTTGTAACAAAGGTTTTAGAAGTCTTTCTATTTGATTTTGCAGTGTGTTTGTTGTCATTTTTGCCCAATAATTTTGAAGATTTTTTGTGATTTCGAACACTCAAGTTGGATAGCATACCCAAATTGCCCAACCATGCCCTTGTTTTGTGTACTGGGGTCCAGTCATGCTGAAAGAGAAAAGGGACTTTTTCAAACCAAAGTACATGGTTTAGTGTTTCATGTGTATATACATGTGACTATAAAAACTAAATGAAACATTAGTGCAGAGATTAATGTTTCTCTATTCTTTTGTTCTATTAGATTTTTTATTTTTTTATTTTTTTAGGATTCCAACAGCTGTATATCAGAATACTTTAATAATAATAATCCCCAGGGTGAAATTGGAGTAGGTTTAGGGTTAGATTATGCATACAAATTATGCATTTGTTTAATTAAGATCTTGGAGGTAAGTGTTTTGTTAAGTCTAAAGCAGGTTATTTTATAATTAAAAAATAAACATTATAATTCATTTACAACTGCCAAAAAGAACAGACCATTTGAGATTTACATTTTAAATAATACAGTATGTCTGAATTTGTTATGATTTCTGTATAGACAAATTACATACCTCAATAGTACCCCTTAATCTTCCATCCATCCATTATCTTCCGCTTTATCCTCTAGTAGGGTTGTGGGGGAGAACATGGAAACATCCCAGATTGGGATCCGACCCGGTAAACCTTAGCTCTGAGAGGCGAACGTACTAACCACTGGATGGAACCTGAATATCAATTGGACTGGCGGTCCGGCATGACGCCCTTAATGGACTCACATATAGTTTTCCAGTTGTTAGAGTTTTTCCATTTGTTAAATATCTGTACATAGCTGTCCTACACTGTTGTTGCTGCCTGGCCGCTCAAGACCCCCACTGAGTCTTGGTCCTCCCAAGGTTTCTTCCTTAAATAACAACATAAAAGGGAGTTTTTTCTTGCTCTTTGGGGGTTTAAAGGCTTTTCATTCTGTAAAGCTGTTTGTGACAATGTACTGTTGTTAAAAGTGCTATATAAATAAATAAATAAATAACTTAAGCCAACGTGCCACCCTTCCCCTTAATCTTTGTAATTCTTTTTCAGGCTAAACCCTGCAGAAAGACTTGGCAATAAGAAAAATGGCATCATTGACATTAAAAAACACAAGTGAGTGATTATTGCAGATGTTTTTACAGACTTGGAGATGTTTTAAGAATTTAACACATTTAGCCCTCATGCAGCCCAAACCATTAAAATGTGTAATGTGCTTTCCACTCTGCCATGTCTATTTTTGTTACTTTCTTTTACCCATATATTATTTTTTGCTTTCGACTGTCCTTTTACAATAATCTTCTCATTTAGCAACTAGTAATACAATGGCAAGGGTTTGGCGTATAAACCTTGAGTGCCTTCTTTATTCCTTTTATAATGCAGTTACAAACACATTATAATTAAAAAAACAAGGCTTGATTTAGAGTCTGGTAATTTATGTTAATTAATTTTTGTAAAGTGAACAATGATCACTGAGCACCAAGATACTGGCTTAGTGCTCTCCAGGAATCAGCTCGCTATTCATATTAATCTGTTTTCCATTTATAGACATGATTTAAAGTAATATATTTTGTATATACAGTGATACAAATGTGAAGCGGTCAGAGGTGTGCATTATTGTCAATAATTTCACGGCTGGCTAAATGGCTCAGCCAATCTGATTTAAGGACCGGAACTTGTAACGTTCAATAATAAATAGCAGGTGATCTGTGATGGAGAAAAGTAATCCATAGACAAAAATAAAATGAATAAAAACAAAATAAACTTGGTCTTACCAATATGTTGTGTGGTGTAAGAATACTAGTGGCTCAGGGTGATAGACTATGGCCAAAAATGGTTTAAGGGCCAGCACTAATAATTTGTTAGTCGTGTGCTTTTGAACATGAATGTTATTTTAAAGGTTAAATTGTATAATGGCACTGACCTTTTCATTATAGTGTCTACTTAATGCTATAAACTTCATGTGCACAATATATTTTTTTCAGATGGTTTCAGGGCTTTAACTGGGAGGGACTGAGATGGCGGAAGCTAACATCACCACTCAAAAGAGAGGTAAATTATGTCTTTGTTCTAATTGACTGTATATTTTTCCTGAATGTGTCTTAAAAAAAAATCTGTATACACTACGCAGCTTGGGGGACCTTTGGATCACAGTCACTTTGATATTTTCCCCCCGGATCTAGAGGAAACACCTGATGAACTTTCAGGGTGGGATAAAGATTTCTAAGGGTCTGCTGTTTTTCTTTCAAGACTTATTTCAGAACGGTCTAAGCTGTGGGCAACACACCCAGAAAAACCAAAAGACTAGATTAGGTCATTTATAAATTAAGGTAAAAAATGTTTACAAAACTTTTGGGCATCCACTACAGAATTACACTTTTTTAATTTATATGGGAAATTTAAGATACATTTGTTTAAAAAAAACAAGATTAAAGATATTTGTGAAAATCTAGAAAGCTTTTAAAGTAAAAGTCTGGAATACAGTAATGAACTGACATTGTCTAGAATTATGTAAAAAGAGTTAAAAAAAAAAAATAAACATCTCCCCTAATGTCAAATAATGATTTTTTTTTACTTAAAATTAGTTAGGTATGTTTAGTCTGAATAATTTTGATAATCGTGTGATTGAATTGAAGTTAACTGTTGAGCTGTAAACTATACAATATAGTACCAACTTAATGCAGTATATCATGCCTGTAACTGCTTCTTCAATAAAATATACATTACCAACATTGTTTATTGCCAAGCAATGTCTAAATAAAAAAAAATAAGGTCAAATAATATTTTTCTAAAAAATTACTATCAGAAGTCTTTTTACTATTAAACCATATTTTTCAAAGAAATTCTGGTTTAAGTTGTTTTTATTTGTTACGTTGTTATGCACATTCGCATTTTATAAGGCACTAAAATATATTTTATATTTTAATGAAATTAAGATAATAAAGTATTGTTGAGAGTATTTTCCAATTTATTATTAATTACACTGGAATCATTTCTTTTCATGATTTGTTTCACTAAACTGCACAACTCTAAAATGTAAACTTTGTGTAATTAATAAATATCCCTTTAATTGAGAACTGCTTTTTTTTTTTGTTTTTGTTTTGTTTTGTTTAACTAATTGTTGAACTGTGTTGTGCTATCTTAATCTGTTAAAAAACATCTCTTCTGATTCAAAAATGATCATATGACATCATAACTTTTATAACTATTTGTTTTTTTTCAAGATGTCTGTATTTATAGCAACCTAAATTTCTAGTAGGGAACTTGGAAGTAGAGGCATAGTCTAAACTCAATTGACTAAACTCTCAATTTTTGTCCAAACATGTCAATGTAATCTGTGCGTTATTATTGTGTAGCACGTGTAAACTCTACACAGCCAACAGCCAACCGCGGATGATGAAATTGAAATTGGCAGCCACTAGATGGAGACACATGACTTTACAGGATGATCAATGGGTTAGCATGGTGTGTATAACCTATTACAAAGCATTATACTATAATATATATATATATATATATATATATATATATATATATATATATATATATATATATATATAAATTACATTGAAATTATAGCAATAAAGGCAAATTCCATAGTTTAGAAATTAAGGTGTTAAGATATTATTCATTCATTCATTATCACCCGCTTTATCCTCTATTAGGGTCGCGGTGGGGTTCCCCATGCCCATCCAGGGGAGAATGTTTTGGGCGCTGGGCAGATACACCCAGGACAGGGCACCAATCCATCACTGGGCCCACACTCACTCACTCAAACACACTCTATATGGGGCAATTTGGAGAACTCAATTGACTTGATCCATGTTTTTGGACTGTGGGAGGAAACCGGAGAACCCGGAGGAAACCCACGCGGACACGGGGAGAACATGGAAACCCCACCCAAATAGGGATTCGAACCGGACATCCCTAGTGCTGAGAGGCGAACGTGCTAACCACTAAGCCACCGTGCCACCCGTTAAGATATTACGCTGTTAAAATTGTAATAAAAAGTATTTTTATAGTCACTTATCATTATCGTTATAAAATTATAATGGTATTTTGTGTGTGTCATATAAAATACATATGGAATATTAATATAATTGTGTTATTAATAAAACTACAGTAAGCACAATGTAAAGCACATGTTTCATTCTGCATTCTGTTGCCATTAACTCACTCTATTCAATTTAATTTCAAAAGGAAAAAAAAAATTTCTGATTCAAAGATATTTTCAAAGACATATTTTCTAGGGGTTTTTTTTGGTTTTGTTTTGTTTTGGTTTTGTTTTTTTTTGTTTTTTTTTTGGAAAATGAAAGACAAAAGAGGCACTAGCTTCGTCAGTTATTTATTTATTTAATAAAATGTTTATCTGGACAGATTAAAGGCCATGTTTTCAAGAAGAAACAGTTTTGAACAATACATTTATAAGAATTTCTAATTCACCGACAAGGATGTCTTATTATGTCTTCATATTATTTTTCTTACTTTTCAATGTTTACATTACAGTTATCAGATGCTGCACTTTTCCTCTAAGGTTCACATTTAAAACGTTTTCTTACAAAGCACTTTACTTTTCTGTTAAAAAATTCTTATCAATGTTTTTTCACAAACAGATAGACACCTAGATTTACAGTACCAGTCACACTTCTATAGTGCACTAAAATGAACTTGCCTGGTTGTGAATATATAGTGTGTTGGACAAGCAATGCATTACAATAATTGAGCCAGGATAGGATGAGGGCTTGGACAGTTAATAAAGAGTTGATCTTCCTGATGTTATACAGGATGAATCTGCACGAAATGGCAGTTTTAATGATGAGATTTGAGATGTGTGAATTGTTAAACCAAGGTTATGGACCAAGGCAATTGAAGATCATCATGGTGTTGCTGAAATCATGTTAAGCTCTGTGTTTGCCTAATATCATTTCAGATGATGCGCATTTATCCAAACATATGTCGGTGAGGCAGGCAGATATCCAATTGGACATAGTGGTGTCATCAGGGGCAAAAAGTAAATTAGGCAGAGTGTTATCAGCATTGCAATGGTAAGTGAAACCATGTGCCTGAATGACAGCGCCCAGCGAGGTCATGTACAATGAAAAGAGAAGGGGACCAAGTGCTGAGCCCTGAGGAAATTCTTCCCCATTCCATTACACTTTGAAGGTCCTTCCTGTTAGATAGGATTAAAACCATTCAACATTGCTTTCTTGTTTTATCCCTATATTTTCATAACATAAGTAATATTATATATATATATATATATATATATATATATATATATATATATATATATATATATATATATATATATATATATATATATATATATATATATATATATATATATATAAAATATATGTTTTATCCTTATATTTTATTATCCTTTATTATACAGATCATTGGTTCAGTTTTGTTTATTTGAAAGGTAACCACAACATACTGTTGTAATTCATTGTAAAACTTAATTTTTAATACAGAAATAAGTATATGGTTGACTTAGTCATGTTCATGGTTGGTTTATCAGGTAGCAGGCATATTTTTTCAAGAACTTTTGTGGAGGAGGAGACAAGACCTTGATTTCTCCCACTAAAAAATACCAAAGAAGAAGCTAGCACTTTGCCAGCATGTGTGTATCTGTTTGTGTGTGTGTGGGGTGGGGTGTGTGTTTCAGCATGTAATACATTACTTTGGATGTTGCTGTCGAAGATTTATACAAATGCTCATCAGTTTTATTTCAGAATGTGAAACATTGCAGTGTAATAATTTGACATTCACCTGCTTATTAAAAAATTATTCTAACATTGTCAAATTTTGACCTAGTTATAACTGTTTCCCTGTGAACATTATCTATTATTACAGTATTATTTGATAGTTTTGTGACCCTTTTAAATTTTTTCTAACAAACCATGAAAATTGAAAAGGAGATCAAACAAATTAGGTAAAAATATACTATTTGGTCGTTTATTTATTGAGGAAATTGATCCAATATTACATTTATGTAAGTATGAGAACTTTTACGATTAACAGTTCATTTTGAATGAGTAATAAAAGTCAGGTGTTTTTAACCAATAGGATGACAGTCAGGTGTAAATAGGCAATATGATTCATTTGAAGAACATGATGTAAGGCATAGTATGTAAGGCATAGTCTACATGGTCAAAATGAATTGCAACCCAAGCAACTATAGAGGGTTGAGATGATTGCAAGGAAAGGGCTGCTGCTTTTCAAAAGTTTGCAAGTCAGAAGGCTGATTTAGGGAGCGATGAGTCCATAATTGATATTTTCAGTTTAAGTTTGAATAACGAAAACACTGCATTTCAACATGAAAATCCCATCCTATTTGGGAAACTCATTGGTGGTAGTATCATGGTTTGGGTTTGGCTCAGGATTAATAGCAATTAATTCTGATGTATACTGGCAGCTTCTGCAGGAAAAAGGATACTGCACTTTTTTTTACACAATTTGTCTGACTGTGGACTGGTTAAGTAAGAACTTTGAAGTTGGTTTCTGTTAACCTTGCCTATCCCAAAGAGTATCAACAAATCCTATTTACTGCACCTGCTTTTTTAAATGCCTTTTAATGCCCCCTCTCCCTGGCAGATTGTGACCTGTAATACATTTTATTATAAGTAAATAACTAAGTCTAATGTTTCATTTTTTTTATTACATTTAGTTTATTTATTTAGTTCGAAAATCTGATTTGATTTGTGATTTTACCACGGTACTTAAAAGATTGTGCTATTATCAATTTTAGATATTAAAAATATTCAAAAAAATCTAATTATATGTAGTTTTCTGACTTTAGAATAAACAACATGTTGCCCCATTCTGTTCAGTATCTCTCTGCAGCAGGTATGGTTTTATGACATAATTTATGTATCCATTGTGTTAAAGCTGTTACAACATGAATAATGTGCTCTGGTCATCCTGAAATCAACATTGCATACTCCCTGAATTCCTGTGGTCATTATAAAAACTGTTAGATCATTCACCCTGACTGGATAATACATTTCTCAATAAAAACTGATATTCACCAGATGGTACTGGTGTAAGTCAAGCCATTAAATACATAAAATATTATTGTAGCATATAATTATATATGGGGCAGCATGGTAATTAGAGGTTAGCATGTATGTTTTCAGTGCTGGTGATCTAGGTTCGAATCCCAATCTGGATGGAGTTTTCATGTTCTCCCTGTGTCCACAGCGTTTCCGCCAGGTCCTCTGGTTTCTTCCCACAGTCCCAAAACATGTATGTATGGTAAATTCATTGCTCTAAATTGTGTGTGTGTGTGTCAGTGTGAGTGAGTGTGAGTGAGTGTGCGCAGCGATAGATTGACGCCCTGTCCTGCGCAGCGCTTGAAATCTTCTCCCCTGGAGGTGCATGAGGAACCCCCAAACCCACTACCCTAGTAGAGGATTACGCAGAAGATAATGAATGAATAAATGTATTATATGTGGTGTCACGCAGGCATATCTAAAATTCACTAGTATTCATCCTCAGCTTGATCACAAATATCGTTAAATGACCACATATGAAAGCATCTATCTATGCTTCCATAAACTACTTTTCAACCTATTTGATTATTTTTCAGAAAGCATATTTTCAATTGAGTTTTGATGTAAATGTTACGCCATTGTTATGCCATGTGCACAACTGCATTGAACTACATGGGATTGTGGGTAGTCATGTCTAATGTGCTATATATATAAATTTACTTACTAACACCTAAACAATTTGCAATCATGGGGTTAAAAACTTTATCTTTCAACAGATTGCCTTTTAATAGTGAATCATGTAGTGAATCATGTAGTGAATCACCCATCCTTGCTTAGACAGACTAAGCTTTTGATAAATGCTCCTTTTGTACTTATCTTGAAGACCTCACCTTTTACCAGTTTACTGTCTAATCGTAAACCTTTCAAAAATATTGTAATTGTAACATTTTCGGTGTTGGTTTGCTTTTAAAACCATTGTTTGTGTGTTGCAGACATAAATTTTTAAATCTGTATGACTGTATATCTGTATTAACAAATATAATACATTTATTTTATAAAACTATTGAAAACCCTTTTTGTTTACTTTTGTCTTTTAAATAAATAAATAAATAAATCCTCCAATAAATGATTACTAGTTTTTAGATTTTAATGCACTTACATATAGTTTTTACAACACAATTCTGGATCCTGAGTTTATATTTAGTTTTAGTATGGTACTAGTTGTATTCCATTCTCATATTTCTGCTGAGACAGTGTGCATACTTTTGATGGCAGACATGCTTATTTAAAAGTTCAATTTATTTATTTATTTATTTACTTATTCATTCACTTTAAGAAATTATTAGTGAGTATACAAAAGCCAAGAATGGGGGCACAGTGGGTAGCAACAATGTCTTTATTAACATATTATTATTATTATAAGTATTCAAAATAAATGAATTAAGAAAATATTAAAATAAATGTATAAAAATGCAATGTGCATAGTGAAATATTCCATCCATTTGGTACAACAGGCAACATAAAACAACTCTCTTTCATTTGTCACAGTCTTACCAAAGATATATTGATATATACATAAAACTCCATGTGTACTATTGAACACCTTTAAACACTTCTAAAATAGAATGAGCTTCCATATCGTTCTTACATTTGACATAATCACTCTACACATAAGACTATATGTAATACATTAAATAGTATGGTTATGATGTCTTTGGGCATAGTCTTGGCACTTTTAAAGTCATAATACATAATTATGATATGTAATACAAGAGGCATTTTTAAAGTTTTTATTATTGGTTAAATCGTTGTGCTCCATCACAAATATTCAGGACCTGGAATCATAGTATATCTTAATTTGTATAATAATCACTCAAACAAATTCTGAATACATTTACACATAAAATTAGGCATTTATGTGTGTATAGGATGCAATTACAAATGAAAGACACCACTATGATTATTTGAAACGCAATTACAGTAAAACAAAAAGGTAGATAATTTTTTCTTTATTTATTTCAAAGTAGTAATTTTCACAGATACTTTGCAAAACTATGGGAGAAAAAGCACATGCCCAACTGAAAACAGTAGAATCACCTTTTACAATTTAGCCTTGTAAACACACAGATACACACACATACACACATATACATAAATGGCACCGGCACCAGTGCACCGCATTGCACTTTTTTTTTTGAGTTATGACAATTTTTTTATTTAAAACTTTTTGAATCAATGCAGCCACATAAGCATGTTCACTTATTCACAAATATGTAAACCTTTAGTATCTGTACACATATAGTATTTCTCAATTATTTTCAAAACATTTTGTTTCGCCTTTGTTTCTATTCACAAAGCACTTTCTCATCCATATCTTATCAGCCTTTGCTTGTCCATTTTGTTTAGGATCTGTACAACTTCAGAAAACCCTTTTCAGAGAAATGTTGCTTCATCTCACAAGGATCTCTAATGTCCACCTAAAAAAAATAGCAGAGAGTAATGTGGTGCAATATATATGCTGCAGTGCAATATATATACTGTATATCTTAATTTGGTTAAATTCAGTAAACAGAATATCAACATTTAAAAACTCCTAATAGACTGACCTGATTAATGCTAGTGACCCCAACGACCATCCAGTTTTTGATTCCCCAAGATGATCATAGAATTCCTGTCCCCTCTGGACAATTCAACCAGCCCCAGTTCTGGTCTATAGTGAAAACAAACAATAATTGTGTGTTCTATTAAAGTAAGCTGCTCTGACATAGATGCTTAGAAGTTTTATTTATTTATATATTCTAATATGTTCACAAAGATTTTTTCAATACCTCTCTGGCTTGTCCACATCTGTGCACATGATTTTTAGCTATCTGCAAGTGGGTAACAGTTTGTTTTTTTTTTTGCTATGCATATTATTGTTGTTGGGTGCATTTCATAATTTCATAATGATCTTATGAATACTGCTTAGAGGTGCTTAAAATGCTTGGGAGCATCACTGTTTCCTTTGTGACCTCCTACAAGAATACATGCCATGTGCTTGAATTATTTTAGTCATGTAGCTATGGGAAACCTTGAATTTCTTCTACTAAAACATCTGTATGACTCTGAATGGTTTTGCTAACTTTTCCAGGCTAAAGAGTATTTTTTTTGCAGCCAGCAGGAATGATTCACCCATTTGTCATCTTACTGAGCGAACACAACCAAAAGTAATCTTCAACTAACTACTAATCCTAGAGGTAATAAAACATTGTATATGCAGATGACATTTAATACAAAAAAAATTAGACCTCAAGGTATTTCTATGACAAGTTTTAATGGGACTTTTGTTTTATATGAGGAAAATTATGTTATGACATCATAAAGGAACACCAACCTTAAGACTGATAAGGAAGCTGTAAAAGTAGTGTTCATTATTACCAACAAATTATCAGGCAGCCAAAAAGTACAACACAGACTGGTACTCAGCAGAGAAAGAATGAAATAAAGTTTAAATATAATTATATATCCCCACAAAGATTAAAAAAAAACTGCCCTTGGCCTTTGGTGTAATAAAGTATGATAAAAAGTATGATAGAAAAAAATCAATGACTTTAAGCTTTGGTGTTAAAATAAATTTGCAAGCACTTTGAACTGCAAAGAAGACAAAGGAATCCTGGACCAAACCAATGCCCAAATACCAAAGTGAAGTGTTCTTACTTTAAACATTCATTCATTATCTCCCGCTTCATCCTCTATTAGGGTAGCGGTGGGATTCCCCATGCCCATCCAGGGGAGAACGTCTCGGTCGCTGGGCAGATAGACCCAGAACAGGGCGCCAATCCATCACTGGGCACACACTCACTCACACAGACACACTCTATATGGGGCAATTTTGAGAATTCAATTGACTTGATCCATGTTTTTGGACTGTGGGAGGAAACCGGAGAACCCGGAAGAAACCCACGCAGACACGGGGAGAACATGGAAACTCCACCCAGATGGGGATTAGAACCGGGAATCCCTAGCGCTGAGAGGCGAACGTGCTAACCAATAAGCCACCGTGCCGCCCTACTTTAAACACATTATGAAAAAAAACTAATTAACTGGAAAAAAAGTCATAATAAAAGATGCTGAATGTAAAGATCAATCAACAAAATAATAAATGAGCCATTAAAATACCTTAAAACCTGTACTTAATAATGATAAGAAGAATAAGAAGAAGACTATGTAAGCATTTAAAATAAGTAATTGACCAAATACATAAAATAACTATAAACCACAAGCCTTAACTTCATTGTTCTCAGAAAAACCTTGCACTGCTTCCCAAATATTAAGCCCTTGATCATTAGTGACATCAAGGATTTCATCAACTAGAAAAACCGAAATCGAATCGAAAAAAGCACAAGCTTGTACAGAGAGAACTCAAGGTCCAGCTTAAAGAGGCAAAGTATTTATACAGAAGGAATATAGTGCAGAACCTACAGGAAAACAGCATGAGATATCTATCCATCCATTTAAACATCTATCTATCTATCTATCTATCTATCTATCACTGTTTATTAGTTGAAAGAGCTGTATGTGCATCCTCATTAGTTGTGCCTGAACTTTATTCTGTCACTCTGTTTGAAGTTTGAGCCCACATGTGTATACAGCAGCTGATTTATGACACAATTTCCTAAAAAGAAAGAACATAACACACCTATCTCTCTTAAAATGAAGAAAATATGCAAAGAATGTTTCTACTCCTTTAAGCATACCCTGAACCTGACACTGGAACCCCTTAACTATTCATTTGAGTCTGCCAGAAGACGTGTGAGAAGCATTGAGCATGAGGTTGAGGGGGCAAAGAAATAGTTGTTCTTTCCACAAGATATCCTACTCCCACAAGATTCCATTTGCAAAAGCGTTTAAAAACAAACAGAATTTCTCTGATTCTGACACCAAGAATAAAACGTATAGTCACTAATACAGAGAACATGAGCATGTTTAAACATGATTGTATATCTACTAAAATGAATCAGCATTACAGTGCACATCTTAAAATCCATTAAGTCTAATTTTATGAAGACAAACATCTTGTCATATTTGTCCTACAGTTCTCATTTTACTTTTACAAAGGAAATATAGTTTTGTTATAATTAAATACATTTTGCGTTTTAGCTTCCTGAAACCGATGTACATTGGTCCACAACAAAGTCTGCTTAAAAAATAAATTTAACTTTGTGGTTGCTTGTTACAACCACAACTGAGTTTGATTCATTTGATCCAAGTCATGTTTTTAATATTTGTTAACATAGTATTTTTACTAGAAAACAGCAGATAATATGATATGATTAGAGTGACTTACCGGTATAGCTGTGGACATGATCTCTTAAAGGAGCTAGAAGACAATCCCAGTCTACTTTGGTTCCTCAACTTGCTTTTCCTCACAAGATCTTTAACCCTACCCCATGTATAGTTCTCCAGCTACACACATTACACGAAGATGTTTAATGTAGATGATAAAGAAATATTTATATAGAAAAAAAAAGTTACATGTTACACACTAACACAATTAAACTACGTATAACAGTTTATATTTAGTTACACACACTAAGTATAAACTGGAAAAAAAAAAAAACTTAACATTCTACTGAATATTAAAAAAGCATTATTACATTTAACTAAAATTACCTCAACTTTCAATTGTACTTAAACTTTAATCTAGCTGACCAAACCAATTATATGTTTATATGACTATATAACTATTTTCAACCTGTAGTCAAAGTGTTTAAAGTAAATGGTCCAGTAGCCTGAATAATGGATTACTAGTGTCTGTCAGAGAGGAGTGTGCTGGAGTTTATCAGTATGACTTACTCTTCTTTGTGGAGAGGAGAGGATCTCAGAGCTGTCACTCAAGTATCTGGTCTCCCCCTCAGTGTAGCTCCTCCTGGTAAAGCCTCTTCTCTTTAGTGGCACAGTCGACAAACAGCCTCCCTCACAATCTGTCCAACAATTTAACCAGATACACATCCATGTTATAAAGTAGAGATGCACAGTAACAAAGTGTTATTATTTTGAGGAAATAACCTATGACAGACATCTTAAGGAGAACTCTGCTAAGCTTAGCCCATTCACAACCACACAGACACAAAGATGTTCAGGTATAGAGCACATATTTTCAGGACCCCTTGGATGTTATACACATATTTAGTACTTATTCCATTAACAGAGGGCCAGGATGTTTCCATTTACTATTCAATTAATTCATAATCAATCTACCTCAAGGCATGTCAGATGCCTTAAAAAGCAAGCAAAAAAAACTTAACTGTTCTGTGATATTATTACTTTCTTTTGTAAGATCATTCAATTATAAAACTATTTATCTAAGGGTCAGTGTTAAGATTGTTGCAGTCTGAGTCACTACATATAATGCTTAAATGTTTACCTATAGCTTTGTGTGGATAAGTTTTTAATGTCCATATGATAAAGGTCTAAGAGGGAACTATTGGAACTTGCTTAAAGTAGCATTCATACAGATTTTGCTGCATTTAATATAGTATATAAAGCCTTTAGCCTTATTTTGCTGCTTTGACAATAAAAAATAAAACAAGTAATTTACATTTTCTGATATTGAATGAAAAAAGAAATGAAAAAAAAAGTATTATTTTATAAAAAAAAAATGAATGAATAAGTTAAAATTTATAATTTAATAGTGTTATGTAAACATTGTATTGACTTTCCTAAAAAAAATATGGTTCTTGTTAATTTTTTATTTATTTTTTTTTTTTGACTGACCTCTGAAAGCTGTCCGCAAAGAAATGTGTGTGCCTTCTGGGATAGTGGTAAGGTCAGACAGTGTACCATTGGATGCAGTTAGGCTGGTATATTCATTCCGACTGTTTATTTCCTGAAAAGCCAAACTAGCTGCTCCACAGTGACAGTGTTGTAAGAAAAAATTCTGAAATGAGAAAAAGAAGAGTACAACTAAATTTAATGTTTATTGTTTAAAAAATGCATTTGTTTATGTAGCTAATTAATTATATAGACAATTCTGTTGTTTACACCCTTAGATCAAGAAATTATTTCCAGCATCATATTTTTATGGTTATGAAAAATAAGTAAGGAAAACCAGAACACAGACTACAGATTTTTTTTTACAGATTTTTGTTACAGAATTGCATTGTCCATTTTTGCACTCGAGTAGTCATAGGAGATTTTAAAAAAAAAGTATTTGAATGTTTGACAGGTTTTAAGATTATTTTTAAATCTGATTTAACCTGCTGGTGTTCAGATGGGACTATTTTGCTACAGTATTTATTTGAATTCAGTTATTAAAAATTGTTAAAAGCCAAATAGCGAGAGAATCTGGAAGTATGTACCATGATATGGAAAAGTAAACAGGAGTCAGCAGTAGTTGGCAAAGTGGTTGCTCTTGAAAAAAAACATTATGCCAGTCACTTCAATGTGAATTTTACACACCTAGGTTAAGCAAAACAGCAGCTGTATCAGCTACAGCTTTTTCCTGTTGTTGCTTTTCATGGTACAGTATGTGTTACTGCAGTACTGTGACCATAGCCATAGCATCCATTCAGGCAGCAGGACATTAATAGAGTACAAAATAGCAATATATTAATGTAGTGCTGAGAATTATTTACCACCCATATGTCATATGAAGGATCTGACCATTAGAAAACAGAGTAAAGCAAATAAAGTATGTAGATGAATAGATGGATCACAGTCTACAATTACATAACTGTATACATATTACATTGATATGGTAAGTGGACCTAATAAGTGAAAAAGCAAGCGATGTACAATATCAAGTGGAGGGTGTGTGTATAGTTGTAACATTAAAGTTAACAAAATTTAAAAGGAAAAGATTATTCATTCATTCATTATCTTCCGCTTATCCTCTATTAGGGTCGCGGTGGGGTTCCCCATGCCCATCCAGGGGAGAACGTCTCGGGCGCTGGGCAGACAGACCCAGGACAGGGCGCCAATCCATCGCTGGGCACACACTCACTCACACAGACACGCTCTATAGGGGGCAATTTTTTGAGAATTCAATTAACTTGTTCCATGTTTTTGGACTGTGGGAGGAAACCGGAGAACCCGGAAGAAACCCACGCAGACACAGGGAGAACATGGAAACTCCACCCAGATGGGGATTCGAACCGGGAATCCCTAGCGCTGAGAGGCGAATGTGCTAACCACTAAGCCACCATGCCGCGGAAAAGATTATATTTAATATATTTCTGTTATAATAATTTTTGCTTAATCCTTGTATTCTAAACTTATAAATTGTTTGAAATATGGCAACAGTGAATCAACAATCTGTACACATCAAATGTGTGCAGTTGACAAAAGCATATTTTCCAAAACTCTCCCTGAACATTTCTTTTTTCTTATGATGTTGCCCAAGCCTTGACCGATCTATGGTCTTGGCTACAATAACAGGTTAGCAACAATGGCAAAAAGTAGGGTTAAAAAGAAGAGGATTCATATTTTCTGTTGATTACAGATATTGCAAGTTGTTGAAAGACAAAAAAACAAATAGATAAATAAACAAAAATAACATTGTGAGCAGCAGTAAAATAGAAAACAAAAGCAAAAAAGCAGTTGTATCAGTTACAGTTTGCCCTGTTATTGCTTTTCATGTGATAGCATGACATGAAATATGTTTGGGTGGCAGGACAGTAATAAAGTGAAAATTAAACATTATTACTTACAAATCAGTAATGTACATGGACACAAGTAAAGTTTTTAAATGTGAATTTGAATAAAGTCTTTCTGCAATTTTTCCTAAGTAAGTGAAAAATGCAAACCTAATTATTTATATTTTAATCCTTGCATGGTCAGTTAGCATATACTTTATTTTTTTTCCTGAAGGTCATTTCGGAACTGACCCAAAGTGTTAAAAAACATGTAGGTGGTAACTGCTTGTTATCTGGGTTGTAAAGGATTTTAATGACTACAAATGAAGGCCTGTCATTAATGTACAGGGGA
This sequence comes from Corydoras maculifer, assembly GCA_019802435.1. Taxonomy (NCBI): domain Eukaryota; kingdom Metazoa; phylum Chordata; class Actinopteri; order Siluriformes; family Callichthyidae; genus Corydoras; species Corydoras maculifer. Next base: position 508,522 of record JAFMOD010000419.1, on the reverse strand, counting down.
GGGTAGCTGGGAGCAGCAGGGAAGAGTGTAGAGTGTCAGCTGGGGCTGTTATTACAGAGATTGAGGCACATTTCAACAGAATTCCCCGGCCTTTTGATGTGAAGTCATGTTGTGGCCTGTTGCCTTGTTATCTGGTGCACACACACACTCTCAGCAGGGGTTATTGCTGTCCCAGAGTGACCAAACACTGTGGTCCAAAATCTGCCTGTTTAAGGCTATGATATTATTTGTGGATTGTTGTTTTTCCAATGTCTACTAAAGTTTTTAGCACACTTTCACAAACTAAAACAAACAAAAAACTTTATTACTATCCAAAAAATCTGCTAAGCACTAATTAACTTTTTGCATGTGTTCACAGTTATTCACCCTGATCTTTAGAGGCTGGGCCACTGCAAAACATTAATATTTTTGTTAGCTATCCATTTCTTCACCACTTTTGCTATGTGTTTTGGGGCATTGTTATGCTGAAAGTGCCTAAGATTTTCTGCAGACTGCCTGATGTTGTTGTTAAGAATCTTGATACATTGCTCTTTTTTCATGATGCCATTTACTTTTTTTGGGTTTCCTTGTCCATTGGATGAGAAACACACCCAAAGCGTTAAGATTTAGATTAGATTTGAAGGATTTACACCAAAGGACAACATAATTGTGGTCAAACAATTAGATTTAAAAACAGATAAGTATTTGCAAAGGCCAAGCAGGCTTTTGTAGAAGTGGCATTTTTCATGGGCTGTGTCTGTAAATGCCAGTGTCTCTGAGATTTTGCACAGTGTGGAACATATTTTATTATTTTAATAATACCTTGCACTGTACTTCTGTGAGTTTCTTTGTCTTAGCCACAACCTTCCACAAACAAACTGCAGAGAGCTGTTTTTTTCACCTGTTAAGTTGATTAAAACTGCAAACCCAATAAATCAAGGTAGTACAACTTTGACTATTTGGAATGGTATAGAACTGTGGATCTTCATATAGATCCCTATGATGCCTCATGTACATTGTCTTCTTATTCTTTGGGAGAGGCTTGTGTCAATTCTGGTCCAAAAAAATGCCGTTTATATAAAAGTAACTTTGAGTCAAAAAAATTACCAGGAGTATGGATAATTTTGGACTTTACTGTATTTACAGTGGGTTGCAAAAGTATTCATACCCCTTGAACTTTTCCATATTTTGTCACATTACAACCACAAACATAAATATATTTCACTGGAATTTAATGTGAAAGACCAACACAAAGTGGTATACAATTGTGAAGTGGAATGAAAGTTATACATGAATCAACAATTTTTTTACAAATAAAAAACTGAAAAGTGCGATGTGCAAAATTATTCAGCCCC
>JAFMOD010000419.1:457912-506644 GCA_019802435.1 Corydoras maculifer | reverse complement strand
TTGCACTCAGGGAAAAGGGGGCTGAATAATTTTGCACATCGCACTTTTCAGTTTTTTATTTGTAAAAAAATTGTTGATTCATGTATAACTTTCATTCCACTTCACAATTGTATACCACTTTGTGTTGGTCTTTCACATTAAATTCCAGTGAAATATATTTATGTTTGTGGTTGTAATGTGACAAAATATGGAAAAGTTCAAGGGGTATGAATACTTTTGCAACCCACTGTATAAACAAAGTTTATAAAAAGTATAAAAGCCATTTTAAAAGCATCATGTGTGCTAAGACTACCACAATGCACCCCCACATACCCTATTTATTTGATTTCTTTAAATCTCTTTTGTACACAGATCATGCAAACCAACAGATGACCAAATAATTAGTTGAGATAGATTTTTTTTTTGTAGTATAATAATAAATACATTATTATTTGTTTTCAGTTGATAATCAGTTATAGCGCTAACAGAACTACCTAAATAAGTTTGTAAGCCCTGACCATAAAATGCATTTTTATAAATCATAAAATTTTGTTATATCAGGAAACCTAACACAGTTTATGTTTTAAACCTTAAGGCTAGTAAGTCCTCTAAAATTTTGAGCACATCAAGGACGTAAAGAAACAAAAGTGCCGGAATGGATTACGGCAACTGTGAGACTTTGAAAGAGGTAAATTTTTGGTCTTGTTGTACCCAACTTTCTCCTTTTCTGTACCCCTCTCTTTCTTTAATGACTTTGAACTGTAGGTTCATGCTGAGCCCACTGTTTGTGCTGGAAGCAAAGCCTTTCCGGACACTAGATCTAACCTGAAAAAGCAATTTATTATAGTCTTTTTTCCCTTTTTTTTAAATAAAGGAAACTACTTTTGTAAAATAGAATCAGACTTTTACACAATGTGTTGATATGAGCCCTCAGTTATACCCCAAAGTACTTAATTGGGACAATGGCAGAAAAATAATCAGCAATGAGAAAAATGACAATTATTAAGCCACAAGTGCATCAAGTCTTCTTTACTAGAGTTCCAAATGTAAGATTATAATGTTTTTTAAGCTGAATGGTGTGTAATTATTTTATTTGTATTTTTATAAAATGTGAAAATATAAGAAACATTTTTTAAAAAATTGTTTAAAGCAAAATAAACTATTGCTCTGATTTCACTAAGATAAGATATTTGTTCATGACTTTTCTGTTTTTATGTGACAACAAAAAACACAAAACCTTTATCCTATTGAGCTTACCTCTTTGGTTTTATGCATCTTCTTGTCATTCTGCAGATCACATATCTGTTTTTGCAGTTTGAGGTTGTGTTCCTGCAACTGTCCAATTTTCTCTATAAGCTGGCAGATATGCTCAAGGTAGCCTAGTCCTGAGCCAAGTGGATTGGACTGAGCTTGGTTTGCCTGGTACATAAAAGAAGCAAAATAGAAATTAAGAGCAGATTTTTTGACAGGTTTCTATTTTAAAATCTAAAATGTCACAGAACTGTCTTAGTTTGTTTTGAAAAATGATCCTGTAAAAATTTTTTTACAATATTTGGAAAACTACTCAACTGTTCAATAAAATGTCTAAGAAAAATGCAGTGGATAGTATTGTCACCCAACAACAAAGAGGCTAAAGTTCCTGTTACAGGAAATGCATTTCAATGTGGAAATTGTACGTTCTCTTTGTACTTCCATTGGATTTGTACAGAAGTTATGTCTCATATTGTATAATGTACATATTAGTCAGGTGGTGGTTTAATAGGTGGTAGTGGTCCTTGGTTGTGTTTTAATGTTCTAGTGTGTGTTTGTATTTTGATGAGCTGTCTAAGATGTTTCCCTGCCAATCAAAATAGGAATAAAATATTTGACTAAAACATGAAGATTCCTGTTTGATTACATAAAGTAGCATGCAGTTTTTTTGTTCATCACTGCAATAATAATTTGTTTGGAAGAGATGTTTGTGGTCAGTGGTGACATTACTGGAACAGTTTTGGGTTGCCGGTATTTTGAATACTTAAGTTAGACACCTCAATTCTAAAGTTAAATGTATTGTTATCTATAAACTGTAATTATTTTATTAAGTTGCTGTGGATAAAGTCTGCAAAATATCATGCCACACCTGCCAGTCCTCATATCTTGGAAAGCATGTGCCTTTACAACCTAAACTCCTCGCACCACTCTTCGATCCACTGAAAGAAAATGGCGCAAGTCTGGTCTGTCTTCAGATTTAGAAACATACCAGTCTTCACTCGCAACCTTCTCGAAGGACGTAACTGCTGCCAAGTCCCTGTTCTTCCAGTACAAGGTAACATGCATTTCAGATGCTCACACTTTATTTAGCACTTTTAACGCTTTGCTCACTCCACATTTCTCCCTCTCAACACTTTGTCAGCTGATGTCTTTGCAACCTTCCTCACAGAGAAGATCGAGGGCATCAGCAAACTCTTTCATACTCACCATTTCCACTACAATACATATCACATGTCCAGTCAACCAACCTTCTCATCCTTCTCCCCTGTCTGAGAATCAGACATCTGCAAGATTGTTCTTGCCAGCAACCCGACAACTTGCTCCCTTGATCCCGTCCCATCTCACCTTCTTTAGTCTATTCCTTCCTCTATCACACCAGCACTTATACACATCAACTCCTCCCTGACATCTGGTACTTTTCCTGATACTTTCAAACAGGCCATAGTTAAACCTCTGCACAAAAAGCCAACGCTCATCCCAAAGAGCTACAAACCTGTATCACTTTTACCTTTTCTGTCTAAAACACTTGTACAGTTGGTATCTACACCAGTCTCCAGATTTCTTACTCAGAACATCGTCTTTAATCCCAATCTGTCTGGTTTTAGGTGTGGTCACTCCAGTGAGACAGCATTGCTGTCTGTGGTTGACTCACTTAAATCTGCTAACTCTTAAAGCTAACTCTCAAACCTCTGTCTTCATCCTGCTGGAGCCCTCGGCAGATTTGTACTTTTGCCTTGGCGACACCACTATCTGCCTGCCTGCCTCACTGATATATCTGTTTGGATGAAGGCCCATCATATCAACTGAAACTAAATTTAGCAAAAACAGACCTTCTCATAATCTCAGCTAAACCCCAATCCATCATGACCTGACCTTCCAAATTCATGGCTGCACAATCTCTCCACTTAATTCGGTCAGTAACCTTAGTTTCATAATTGACTCATACCTTAAACTCTCTGATCATGCCACCAAAACTGCCCATTCCTGCAGATTTTTTCTTTGCAACATCAGGAAGGTCAGACCTTTCTTGACTGAACATGCTACTCAGCTGTTAGCTCAAGCCCTCATCCTATCCTGGCTTGATTATTGTACTGCGTTGCTTGCCGGTTTCCCAGCTTCGACAATCAGGCCTCTACAACTAATTTACAACTCTGCAGCCCGATTGTGTTAAACCAGCCCAAACTCATGTCACTCCAATACTCATTTCTCTCCATTGGCTCCCTGCAGCTGCTAGCGTTCAGTACAAGTCACTGACTCTTTGCTACAGGACCATTTCTGGATCTGCCACTTCTTACCTTCATTCTAACTTTTTAAACTACACTCATTCACTTTACTCTAGTGATGAATGTCGCCTGGTGATTCCACCTCACCGAGGTGCTAATTCTCACTTTTACCTTTTACAATTTTGCATTTACCACTGCAAAATTCTGGAACGATCTTTCTGTCTCTGTCTGTAAGGCGGAGTCACTTGGCATTAATAAGAAACAACTGAAAACGCATCTTTTTCACATACACCTGAAGTAAAAAAAATAATAATAATCTACAGTGTAGCTGGGTTCTTCCTTAACTACTGACTTTTGTTGTTCTCATTTGTAAGTCGCTTTGGATAAAATGCCACTTCTTACCACCATGCATTTCTTTACCGCATATAGCATGCACCCGTACAGCATATTTTATTTTAAATATGGAATTTAAGAGTAGTAGACTATTAGGAAAAAAAATCCTTGTCTTCTTACTGCAAACCCTCCCACTACTAGAGGATATTCATGTAAGGTTAAGTGCCTCACCCACCTTGTTAACCCGAAACACCCTGCATTAGTCAAATGCAGTTAAAACCAGCACTATGCTAGATATAAAGCACACACAGCCAAGCAATGTATTAAGTGTATTAAGACACAGTGCCAAACGCATGGTGACTTTAATTTAAATGCACTTAGCACTGCATTTAATAGTGGTATTTCATGCGTCTGTACCTAAGCTTACACAAGTCACTTAATTCAAATACAAATTAAGTAAAAAGCTAATGAAAAAAATAAATAGTGCTACATGTATTATTTTTCTTTTGTTTTAAAACAGCACTATAGATACAGTCCTGTTTAAACAGTGATGGAAAGAGAAATAACTGTGTGTGTCAACACCACAAAAATGTTTGTTTATTTGTAATTTTAAATGCCTTAATTAAAAAAATTGTTTGTATTAGTTATTGGCATTGTTAAGAAAGTTATATTTCTGGTGAAGAATTGATAAAAGATCATATTCAATCATATTCAACCTACATTAACTTAAAATTAAATTATATACTCCCAATCAGACAGACATATGAATGCTAACTCTACAAAATGGTTTAAATAAACAGCCATTAAAAAAGACAGAGAACGTAATAAGCAAAGTTTGAATTTATGGCAAAACTGGCATTAGAAATATACCAAGTGAAAAGCCAGTGCAGTTTACAAATGCTTTAAACAACAAAATATTTAATAAAAACATATGATATTGTGGCAAAAATATCTTACTATTATAATGCCATTGTATATATAAAATTGTCCTTCAAGCAAACGCATAGATAATTGTATTAAAACCTATTTAATAATCACCATGAAGTTGTGACATAATCTGTAACAACATATTTTTTATGATTAATGTATTCTTCTTGAACACTCTTTGCATTTCACAATGCTCAAAATAGTCTAAAGAGTAAAATACTCAGATGCAAACTTAAATAGGGCAAGTAAAATATTGAAGTATTAAAACTAAATATCATGGTTCTTTAATTTGTCTTACCACCATCATCTGCAGATGTCTTTTTCAATTATTAAAAGGAAATTTTGTCCAAATATTTATACAATTATCAGCATTCCAAAAAGTGCCCCAACAAAAGCAGGATGTGTGCTCAGGTCGAAGGATCTTTTTCCTTCAAAAAGCTTTTCCGTACAACATGCATCCCAAAGCCCACCATCAATGGAAACACATAGGCTAAACAATAGAAGACCAAGTAATAACAGGGAGCAGAAAAGTTAGGTGCTGACATCATTCATTTCCTTTGACAAAGTGTGAGACTCTTAGAAAATCATGTTTCCACGCTCATGCATGACCTGTATTCAGTTTTGCTGTAAAATATTAATTCATTATGCATATGCCAACATTCTTAGGGTGTGGACCTGTATCCATGTATAGAATCATTGAAAACCAGTTATCATCATTTGAAGGAGAAGATTTGAAAAAGTTCTGACACCACAATAACTCACCTACTAAACATGTACCTATTTGTGTTATATGTGTCAGCCCTTTGCTGGTGTTTCCCATATGAGGTTTCCCACCATTTCACAAAAATCATGGAAATAGGTCGTAGTACTTTGTTTGACTCTAAGGATCTAAGGTTTTCTGCTTAGATAAAATAAATGGATGAATTTGCAAGTGCATCCGATAGTATCCTCCACACCTTAGCTGTACTAAGATCATCTAAATTGAACGCATAAAATGACATTTATATTCACACACGAGTAATAAGTGCATGAAATAGATCAAATGTTGTACATTTTAGTGTTTATGATGTTATCAGGTTGTGTGTTTTTCGCAGTTCACGTGTCTTGACAGAAAGGGAAAAGGAATAGTTCAAGGAAAACCTCTTAAAAGCTTAGTTTCAGTCCCGTCCCAAATAAAAACAAGTACTGTACTGTAAATCCAAGAAATGGAAATTATACGGACTATGAAATGTTCTATTACACAGCCTGTAACTTTTTAAAATTATGTGGATATTGTGGCTGAATAAGGAAAAGGGTATTAGGGGTCCCAGTAAAGTAACATTTTAAATATCTAGAGTAATTTTGGGAGAAACATTCACTTGTGCTTCCTGACTGCCATTTACTGTTAACATAATTTAGTTCGATTGAATTAAACAAAATATGGTTTAAATAGCCTATTTTTAGTTTAGTGTAGTGGAAGGAAACCACGCGGACACAGGGAGAACATGAAAACTCCACTCAGATCAGGATTCGAACCTGGATCCCCAGTGCTGAGAGGCGAACATGCTAACCACAATGCCACCATGCCAAACATATCAATCTCATTTTATCATTGTCATTTTTCGGTGCATAATAACAACAAGTGACATCCAAAATAAATGTAGCCAGTGCCATGAAAATTTTAAATTTTTATAAAGTTCTGGATAAGTTCTGACAGGTGGATGTAGATCTAGTCAGTTCAAGATAAATTCAAAATTAATATCTTAGGGGGTTAAGACCAACAGACTGTTATATCCAATACTAGTCACGTAGTTTATAAAACATTTGATCAGGAAACCAGCATATACTGGTGTTTAAGCCTAAGGATTTTTTAATGGAACTGCTGAGGCATTTTCTGTCAAATTTTACTTTTTTAATTCAATTGTGTTTATTATAGATGTCCAAAACTTGGTATAATAATAAGATGTGCAAATATACTTTGACCCACTGTCTATAATAGACCTCTTTAAACACTATGGTCTACTTATACAGTTTTTCAGATGTTCATTGTTGGTTCATTGTTGGATTAGAGACTTGGTGTGACATGTACAGTTCAGCTCTTCATACCTCATCCATCATTAGATGAAAGCCTGTCTCCAGCACTTTTAGAAGGGTGGCCTCAGTCTCTGAGTTTATAAACTCCAGCTGAGGAATTCTTCTGTGGCCCAAGTCATAAAGTGGTGTGGTGACAGTGTGAAGTCATTATTCATTTTTTCTGATGCTGTATTATCATTGATACATCAGCATGAATAGCAACCATACTTATATTCAGTAGAATATTCTTTTGAACAATTGCAACCTGTATATTAAACAGTGTATACATTCAGTCTGTATGCAAGTTGCATGACCCTCTGTATTTCAAACTATCATTGTGGATGCTTTGTATATAAATACAACTAACAGTATTTTATCTTCTATCAGTTTATTGGGTTGTTTTTAAAACCCCAAACTGTATAAGGTGGAAACCATTTAGAGAGAAAATGAGAAAAGAGCTCTTTGATGTCAACACAAGTTAAGTAAATAAAAAATTTCCCAATGCTTGATCATGTGTCCCTTTACTTAATTCCACAACATTTCAAACAGTAGGCAGAGGAATTAGTTTATTAGGTGTGCTGACAGGCAATCATTAAGAATGGAGTTTGCCTCCCAGAATACCTTTCATCACTGTGCTCTCAAACTGTAATGGTATTGCCCGAAATGCTTAGTAGTCGACATTATGCAGAAACCATGGAGAAGCCTTTACGATAAATATGGAAATAATTTGAGCTGGTATGATTCACTCAGGTTGACTATGGAATTCCAAAGCAAAGCAGAAAGATACGTTTAGATGTGCTTACAATATTATGCTGAAATTATTTGCACCACACTCTTCAAATTAATGAAATTCAGCTGGTTGGAGAATTTAATAGAAAGGCCAATGAAAAAGGAATTTGCAGGTCAATGTGTAACAAAAATGTACAAATTTAAAAAACAATTTCTTATCAGTGTTGCAGAGCAAAGTATGGATGGGTGCATAATTGCACAAATTATGCCAGTTACAAAATTTGGTTCAACAATACCTTGGGGATTAATTGTAGATAGAGAATTTAAAAATATGCTCATGGTTTTAAAAACATATGGAAACCAGTGTTTAATAACACTTAAGTGAAATCATTATTAGAAGCAATCAAGAAGTAAAAGCACTATTTCACATCTAAAAGCCATGCACTTAACTAAGAGGTGACCATTGGAGATGTGGTACTGATGTAAGGCTGAATACTATCCACCCAAATGTAAAACTTAAGACCATGTTACTATAATGCAATATGGTACATTTAATACAATTAATACAAAATTACATTTCTTTAGCATATCTCCTTTCTAGTGTAAAGGCAAAATAATGTAATTATGTAATTAAGCCTTTGGTTTTCTTCTTTGATTTAAGAAGGTCTGGGCCATTTTACTATGCAGGATAATGATTAGTTAAATAAAAATACTTAAATCAACTTGTATAGCAACACACACAGTAAGAGAATTCATGGGTAAAAACTATATTCAATAGTTGGTTCGCATAAAATCCTCTTGTCTCTTCATTTTTTTGTGGCAGTGCACACATCAAACTATCTTACTAAAACATAAAAGGAACTTCTGCTCAACACTTCAAACAGCTTCAAGCACAGCTGTCAGGTGCAGCATTGAATTTTTTTTAACTGAATGAATGAAAACTCTGTTCAGAGAGTATTATGAATGTGCCTCAAGAGGAATTTATAATTCTTTAGTTCTTTTTTAATATCACATAAATGACACATGAAATGACAAATAATCAGATTATCTTATACTTAAAAAAATTGTAGTCTTTGTCACTTGCAAATTAAGCATCTAATCTATTTGGCACGCAAGGCTTTTTATTTGACTTTTGATCTGAAATGCCAAATTACCAATCAAACAATATTGAAATATGTGAAATGCCTAACAGGTCATTTTCATTGTATGTTTTAGAATTCAAAATATGACGATTTCTGTTTTCAGCATTTCTGATGTTGCCTATACAGTATTTTGGTATAAATCTTTATATTTCAAATATAATACAAGGTTCTTAGTTAATAATAATCAAAATGCACATTTGCATGGGTACCTCACTTAGCCTGCAGCATTCCTCCATGTACTTATCCAGACTGTCACTTGTTGTACTTTTCCTTAGCGGGTGCTGTTGTAGTTCCACCCCAATGTTGCCATCATAAGCTTCAATCACATGGCTCCTTGATGTTGGCTCCTCAGCATCCTCATTGTCTGTCCTTGCTTTTAATTTTTCTTCACATGCTGATTCTTCCGTACATTTTTCTAAAGAGTCCTCAATGGTTCTGCTCTCTATCACAATCAATTCTCCTGCAAGCTTTGGTAGAACATCAACCATCTTGTTCTCCAATCTATCTTGGAGCACCTCGGGAATATTATTATTGGTAAATGTACACAGTGCTTTCTCAGTCTGTAAGGAGTCTGTACTCTGTCCTAGTAAATGAAGTGGTAAAGAGTTAACAGGTATTTCAGAATTCTGATTGCCAGAGTCACATGAAGACTCTCTACTATGTACAACAAAGCTGTGTTCTGAACCAGTTGGCGTGGAAGGGGAGTTTGCTCCACTCGGCATTTCTACCCCAGAGTCCTCAGATTCAAACTTGTACAAACCCGGCAACTGGGAACTAGTAAACATTCCAGATAGATAGTCTTTCTTTGCCATGTTTAGTTCTGGCACAGCACTGTGGACTGAAATTGCTTCATCGCTGTGAAGTTGTATTGAGACATCCTGCTCAGACACTGACATAGACACTGTTGACAAGGAGTCCTCAGCAATTAAAAGCTTTTCGTGAATGTTGTTGAAAAACTTCATCTTGGTCAGCACAACTTCGCTTTCTGAAGCCATGTCGCCTTTGCCTGCAAAATTTAAAATGTGTGAGTTGCATTTTACATTCACGTGAGTTGCATTCAAGTTTTTTCTTTACTTGATCTTCTCTTTAAAGGTAATACACTAAAATAGCACAAACATAGGGTCATGTTCCAGTTTTTCATAGCTGAGAGGAAGGAAGGAAAAGGAAATTCGCAACCACCCTGCTGTCTGCTACATAATCTTTTCAGCCCACTATTAATTATACTGCTATTGTTAATCCTCTATGAAAATAATTTTAAAGTTGTCTGGAACAAAAAAAATAGTGAAAACCAAATTCAGGCAAACTCCACATTTCGCTAAAAAGTATGACAAATTAGCATTTAATATCAAGACTTTAACCTGAAAAGGACTTTTTTTCATAAAGCATTCTTTACAGAAAAAAGTTGGATGTAATGATCCTATATCAATGTCTCTGTCATACACTGATAGACTTTGATCTCTTAGGTTGGTTAATGTCATTACAGAGTTCAGTCATATGTGACATCTCAGATTTCCAACTATCAGAAATCTGATGCCTTTTAAGTTTCTAGCAAGTATTCCCTTTTAGGTTAGTTGTTATATAACCTGTCATTGGACTCTTGGTAATACTAAATTGTATGCCCTCCCAAACAACAAAGTGTTTTAAGCTCAGACTAAAAACTTCTCCCCTAGAAAACTATAATTAGTACTAGGCTTTAGGCACTTTAGGCTGCAGTTTTAAGTACTTAAAGTGCAACAATATATTTTGTCAGCTTACAAAGTAAAAGAAATTCTGCCATAAATACATAGTATAGAGTTAGAGCTTATAAGAAACAAAGTACTTGGCAGGGATAAGTACTCCTTAAACTTACACTACAAAAATACAAATATACAGCATCTGTGTAAAGAAAATCTCATGCAGTGGAATGCATTCCTAAATCCATGAAAATAATCACAACTGTTTATAATTTTTTTAAGTTTTCTCAGCAAGTGCTACTCAGTTAGTTTAATCACATTTTCCCAGACAAAAGAATGTGTTATTTCATGAATATGTTTTCATATGGGATAGTGTCTCTGTGATACAATTTCAGTCAACTGAGGCCATAGAAAACTTTGCTTCTAGCCCAACATCTAGTATAATGGCATTTTTCTCTCTTTTTCATGACAGAAATCCTAAGCTATGAATACAGACACCGAAACAAAACTCTGAAAATGATTCCTTTCTACACACCAAAGAACTTTTGTGATGCTATACATAAACCAGGACATTTGGCAAAACTATGATCTTAAGTCAGAATTAAGGTCTTTACTATACAGTGACTCAGTGAATCTGAAAATTATTTAAATAATACTTGTAAATAATTTGTTGTGATTACTCTTAATAATACTTTTTTCTTTTCTGCTGAAAGCTTCTGTTGTACTGTTTTACGAAGAGATTTAAAACATTCACACTGATCACATAATATAGTCATTTAGTACAAAATAGGCACAAGTATTTGTTTTAATATCTATTATGTAATATAATAAGCTTATATCTGATATACATTTTATATATTTTTGTAAAATGCATATTTTAAGTCCCACTCCAAAACAGGTAGAAACTATGATTTTGGGGGTAGCAATTTTCTTTTAGTGGGTAGGTACATTTAAAAGTTCTGTTCTGTTTTCTCAGATTATCATAATCAAGTTTATAGGAACACTTAGGTTAGAATTACTGCTGACAATATCTTTTCAAGCCACTCTGTAGGAAAAAGCATGCAGTATCTCAATCCCTCTAGGTTTTCAATTAACATCACTCAGACTTAAATGCTAGTACAGAGAGATCAAACAGGACCACGCCCAGCCCCTGGCAAGCAGGAATGTAAGTAATTTTGAGTTCCAACATATGCCGGGGTATAAACGCATTAAAAATACAAACAAGCACAAGATGTTAATACTATTATGGGAAGGAAATGAGACCTACTTTTTCTGGTTCTCATCACCCTGGAGGTATTTTGTCTGCAAGTGAACAATTTAAAAAGCACCAAATATTATAAGAGCACAATATAAGAGATGTTTGCATTATCAACCTACAGGGTGGTGCAAAAAATGCAAAACATGCTCACGGTTTTTATACATAAGGTTTTTAGATTGTTCTTGTCTACAGTCTTCACAAGCTAAAAGTCTCATTTTGGAAATCAAAATATTTCAACAGTGAGCTGCAGTTTTTATGATATGCAGCAAAAATAGTTATTGAATTCTCTAATGATGTTTTCTTTTGGAACTTGATCCAAAACATAACTAAATATATCATGACTCAGATCTACATCAGAACATGTAGATTAAACATTGAAATATGGGTTGTCACAGAACAGTAAAGAGGGAAGAGAGAATGTGAACATTTTCTGCCTCAAACTGGCTCTGCAGAAGGGGCTAAACATTTATACATTTATTCATTATCTCCCACTTTATCCTCTATTAGGGTTGCGGTGGGGTTCCCCATGCCCATCCAGGGAAGAACGTCTGGGGCGCTGGGCAGATAGACCCAGGACAGGGCACCAATCCATCGCTGGGCACCCACTCACTTACACAGACACAGTCTATATGGAGCAATTTTAAGAATTCAATTGACTTGATCCATGTTTTTGGACTGTGTGAGGAAACCGAAGAACCCGGAGGAAACCCACGCAGACATGGGGAGAATAAGGAAACTCCACACAGATGGGGATTTGAACCGGGAATCCCTAGCGCTGAGAGGCGAACGTGCTAACCACTAACCACTAGCCCCCCGGGGCTAAACATCTTTTTCTAAATGACTTTAAGGAGAAAGTAATAATACTTTTAAGCATCAAAAGTGACCATAGTGTTTGTGGCGCATTTATGAGCATGACACAAAAAGGAATAAATTCTTTATGAAAATTAATAATAATAATAATAATAATAATAATAATAGGCGACACGGTGGCTTAGTGGTTAGCACGTACACCTTTCAGCGCTAGGGATTCCCGGTTCGAATCCCCATCTGGGTGGAGTTTCCATGTTCTCCACGTGTCTGCGTGGGTTTCCTCCGGGTTCTCCGGTTTCCTCCCACAGTCCAAAAACATGGATCAAGTCAATTGAATTCTCCTAATTGCCCCATATAGAGTGTGTGTGTGTGAGTGAGTGTGTGCCCAGTGATGGATTGGTGCCCTGTCCTGGGTCTATCTGCCCAGCGCCCAAGACGATCTCCCCTGGATGGGCATGGGGAACCCCACCGCGACCCTACTAGAGGATAAAGCGGGAGATAATGAATGAATGAATGTTTAGCCCCTCCTGCAGAGCCAGTTTGAGGCAGAAAATGTTCACATTCTCTTTTCCCTCTTTACTGTTCTGTGACAACCCATATTTCAATGTTTAATCTACATGTTCTGATGTAGATCTGAGTCATGATATATTTAGTTATGTTTTGGATCAAGTTCCAAAAGAAAACATCATTAGAGATAATAATAATAATAATAATAATAATAATAATAATAATAATAATAATAATAATAATAATAATAATAATAATAATAATAATAATATGCACAAATAGTTTGGTACATATATACCTTTTACAACATTTTAAAAGACTAGGTATCAATGCTTTCATAAGAAAAAAAATGGGTGAACAATATTGTGATTGTTCCTTAGTTTTTTGAGAATTATTCATTTATTTACAGCATTGTATATAAGATCTTCTTATAATTTAGTCTTAGATTGACTTAGTTTGATATTTAGGCCTCATGCTGAACCACCCACTGACAACTGGGTGGAGAGATCTGAAGCAGGCTGAGACAGGTCTGCTATTTTTAAAGAACTTAGGAGAACAGAAGAAGTTAGTGAGCACAGTGGGTGGCCGGACTGAATGACCACAGGTACAATTTGACAAACCCAACTGTGGACCGCTGTGAACAAACATTTTTTTTCCCTAATATCAATTTGAGAACAATTATTTTTTTGTATACATGGTCTAAATTCTATCAATGTAAAAATTACTTATGTTTTATTTATTTATAGATATAATTTAAACATTAATAGGCATTTTACTATATTAAACAAAGTATTTTCTTATATGATTTTCTTTTCTATTTTCTTATTTATTCATTCATTAATTCATTATCTTCCGCTTTATCCTATATTAGGGTCGTGGTGGGTTTCCCCATGCCCATCCAGGGGAGAACGTCTCGGGCGCCGGGCAGATACACCCAGGACAGGGTGCCAACCTATCGCTGGGCACACACTCACTCACACAAACACACTCTATATGGGGCAATTTGGAGAACTTAATTGACTTGATCCATGTTTTTGGACTGTGGGAGGAAACCGGAGAACCCGGAGGAAACCCACGCGGACACGGGGAGAACATGGAAACTCCACCCAGATGGGAATTCGAACCGGGAATCCCTAGCGCTGAGAGGTGAACGTGCTAACCACTAACCCACCATGCTGCTTTTATCTTATTAAATTCTATAAATAGTTTTACGCACAATTGGAAACTGGTTGTGTCACATGTATTTTCAATTACTACATAGAATTTTATAACAGGTGGCATCTTTGAACAGTGTGCAGGAGGCAGGACATGATTCAAAAAGCACATCATTTGATCATTGCATTTGATTTCTTGAACATTTTAAGGGACATTGTTGACTTGTGAATTATGGCATTTTATTCTCTTTCACACCTGCCACATCATAACACAAATTGAGCAGTATAATTTACAAAATAAAAGTATAAGTTTATTTAATGTTTAGTACAATGTTCGTTGTAATGTATCTTCAAGGATGGAAAATATTCTATATATACTTAGGTTTTTATAATTAAAACTAATTTAAATGTTTGTGTTATCCCAATAGGTGCTGTGGGTGATGCCTGGGTGCTGTAAGTTCAGGGTTGTAGTGGATGTGCAAAGAAGGTTTTGGTATGAAAAGTCAGCAAATAAGACTAAAATCAATAGACTGTTGGACAAAATATCTAATTTTCTATGGTCTTGAGTAACTCCTCCTATTTGCTTTAGATGACAAAGACCAGATGTCATGTTGGATGAGGTGTGAAATGCAGCTGCACACCTTCTAGCATCCCCCACCCTTTCACAAAAGCAGAAGCTCGGCACAGCTTGCCCGCTTCTCTCACCACGTTAATCTAAACTCATCCCTCTATTATCAGTGAGAGTGAAAATCCTGAAAAGCCTTTCCAGAAACATATCAACGTTATCAAGCTGAAAAAATAAGTCCTTAATTATCTGATAAGGATAAGAGAAGAATGTGCAGGAGCTGTAACTGTAATTTATATCCTTTTTTAAAATAACTTTGTCCAAAACATTTCTTTTTCTAATTTATTTAAAGAATTAGCATTAATTATTACAAGACTCTTTCACTTCTAACTGTTATATTATAAATATGTTTACATATTATACAATCTCCTTCAAAATTATCCTTCATTTAAGACAAGCCACTTAGTGCTTATATTACAAATAATGGCTTACCGAAAACATTTGCCCTCCAAACTTGCACTTACAAACTTAACCCCTATATGATAAATTCTACTGAATACTCCTATGAGTCAGACATTTACTCTACCAAAAACAAAACAGTCATCGTGCAAATATTCACAGCTGATGTCACTTTTCTAAAGCTGGTTTGTCTATGATCAGCACTGAACTATATAATCATTAGAATGACAGTTATTACTATAAACCTCAATAATAATATGCTGCTATAACATTTATATGATACTGATATCACTAAGGCCCAAACTTGGGGACAAAACAGGATTTCATAGCACAATTATGACTTTTGTTTGCTTTGCTATAATTCTATAGAAAATGTTTACAATCAAAAACTTTATATGTATATCTTTAAAAAAAAAAAAAAACTTTGCTGTAACAAATTATAAAAATTTGTTTTTGAGGCCCAAACTTCTACTTTTATCTCACATTTTGTACAAATAATGACATTTGTGTTACATTTTGGTGAATCGTTTTGAATTCTGAATCTATTTCTTGTGGAAGTTCTATGTGGTGGGTGACATACTTGCATATTATCAAAATACTTCTTGCATGTAAAATCTGAATAATTCTAATGGATGGTTAAAAACCTAAGCAATATTTAATTATACACACTTTGCAGTTTGTTTTTAAACCCAGACACCTCAGCCATACAAATTACTACCTGCTTCTACTAATCCAGGTGTTGTGCACAGCTGACAATGTGATGTAAGATGATCTCACATAAACAGTATGGCAAAGTAAGTAGCCAAAGTCTTACCTTTTCGCCAAGGGGAAAGAATGGTAAAGGACCTATGCCAGCCGAATACTACGCTTGGCTTTCTTCTTTTGAGGCTCATTATGAAGTTATTGTAGAGCTGATGTAATAAAAAAAGCAGAAAATCCCTTTTTGCTCTTTTTAAATGCTCATCACACAAATGCTGATATTTACCTCAGTTTAGAGGTTTATCGTTTTTAATGTCCTAAGTGGATATTTAGTCCCAAAAAGAGTCCTTTGCTGAAACATCTTGTTAAAATATCTTCTTGCCTTGTAAGATGTCTGTAAGCCTCAATGTCCTTGTAAAATACTGTGTAGAACTCTCTCCCGTGTGCTCAAAAGAACTGTATGAACAGCTTTCTGTTGCACCACCGCTCCTGCAGCTATGAGGAGGGGGGCTTAAGCTCCAAGGGGTGGAGAAGATACATGCATGAAAGTATAGAAGAGCAAGTGGGAGGGCTTTTTTGAAATTTTGTACCAGTGACTGGATCTTTCTAGTTTTAAGGTGTAAAGAAATACAAAGTAAAAATGTGTTGTATAATCCAAATTATAACATTAAAGTATGAGTTTATCATATCTCCCTGTAAATGTATAAATCTAAACTTATACAATTTTTACAAATTAACAAAAAACAGGAGATCAGTAAACCACTTTTTTTGGTCATCTTATTACATATATATTATAGACTATAGATTTCATTTGGATTCTGTCTTATGTGTGAGATGTGTCAAGTACTTTTTTTTATAATTTAGCCCCAATACACGATTGTCTTGCTTGAAAAGTAACTTAAGAGGAATGGAATTTAGCCACACCTAAACTGTGGGGTCAGCATAGCTCCAATGTTGTTTTTAAGCTCCTTGCTTGACAGTAAAAAGGAGAAGAAAAAGTTATTAAAGTTATTACATTTATCACGACAAACCCAGATACACAAATAATCACACAAATATTGGCATTATATTATTTTTATATGATTTTGACCAATTGATTGTGTTGTTTTTCTGTCACCCCCATACAGACATTACAATATAAATAAAAGTAATATTTAAAAATAAATAAATAAAACGCAAACAAGCAATAATTATTACACTACTTCCAACTGTCCAAAAAAGCTGTATATAAAATTTCCATTAATTTTTTTTTTAAACTGCATTGC
Source organism: Corydoras maculifer (assembly GCA_019802435.1). Lineage (NCBI taxonomy): Eukaryota > Metazoa > Chordata > Actinopteri > Siluriformes > Callichthyidae > Corydoras > Corydoras maculifer. The sequence goes on along the minus strand of JAFMOD010000419.1, from coordinate 489,619 downwards.
TTTTATCATGGGTTGGTTGTATTGTTTTGTAACCTTTATATATATGGCATAAGCTGTTCTAAGATGTTTGGCCACATGTGGTGTGGGATGATTTGGCTACACATGACATGGGATGGTGTCTCAATTTTTTTCCAATCTTGACGTGGTGTTGTAAGATTTTTGTCACACTTGGAGTGTTTATTATTTTGGCAACATGTGGCTTTGGTTGGTGTCCTAATATTTTGTCCCCACATGAGATGGTCCGTCTGTGGTAACTCTTGCATTGGTGTTATGTCTCTGTTATCTTTACATTGCTGTAGACAAGTGTCTTCACTTTAAGCAGTTTTATAATAGAATAAAACAGCACAAATTGTAGGAACAACTTAACAACCTGGGCAACATACCACATTTAACTTCCGACTGAGAAGCAGCTGTCAGCAGGATCACACACAGTGACCTAAAAACACAAACAGCTCTCAAAGGTAGGAAATGAGAGATATCTTCTTGATCTGAAAGATCAACAAACTGGAAGTAGATAAACAGGGTGAAAAGATTTACCAGCATGTTGATCGACAAAGAGCTTTGGCTTTAAGCATCAAACTTTATTGAGGATTAAACAATAAAGAAAGCCATGCATAAATAAACCTAACTGAAATTGATCATAATTGCTGATTAGTCTCCATCCATAAACCTGTCTTCTCCACAGAGACCGGACTGGGCTTGAAAATGAAACCCATTACCACCATTCTTTAGCCTTCCTGATCCGGCTTTGTCAATTTTACCATCTTTACAGTATCAGAAGTCAACAATTTTAAGTTCTTTTCTGCCTTCTCAGGTTTTGCTCAGGTTGATTCTTTATTGTTGACCTCCTTCAATGCTCTACATAGTTTTTGCTGGTGCTCTGCCAATTATGTTCAGCATCTAAAATCAGTTCCTTATGTTTTCTTTGAATAAGTGGAATGTTTTCCATGTCATTTGCTAGATATTTAATGGCTTGATTCTTTGTCCTTGTTCTTTGTTCATTCAACAATCAGCTCTATAACATGTCTTTACACAAGAGCTTTTTCATCTATGCTTGCAGAAAATATAGTCAATTAGATTCTTTTATACTTATAATAATACTCTGTATTATTTTTACTTTAATCTGTTTGTTACTGTATGTGCTTGTGCCTTAGACAGTGTGTATGTACTGTAAAAATTAACCAATCATTATAACCTGGACAAAACGGAACAGGATGCTGAGTAAACTGGGAACCGCCTAATTAAGGGCAATTTGCTTGTTTTATGTAAAATTTTAAACTATCAGTATCTCTTTCCAAATCTTATTTAACTACGGTTGTCATTTTCTGTTTGCACGAATCTCACAGGAAGTGTGTCAGTTAAGGGAAGGGAGGATTACTATGCAAAACTATAAACTCCACTGGGAAAATATGATAAAGGCCTGACCACTCAGCTACTTTTGAAGCAATTTTTTAACCTTCAGAAGTTTGAATGTTCCACACCTTGACTAGTAATTGTGTGCTACAAACCTTCCTATAATATTTTTTATATATATTTTAAATATTTATTAACTGCAAATGCAATATATCATGATGCAAACATGAACAGTAATATGTGGACGACTAAACTTTTCATTAGAGTCAACATCTTAATAATCCTGTCAGAAATTATGCAAATCTGTATTATTCATTCATTGCTTTGTTTTCTAAAATCCTAATTCCAATATTGTTAGAGGGGTGCTGGAGCGTAGCCTACTCAGCACTTATTGTGTAAAATGCAGGAAAACACACAGAGTAGGTTGTTAGTCCATCACAGTTCCAAAATCTGTTTACCTTAATTTGGGAACATGTCTGACTACTTTCAAAATAGCATAGTTATCCCTTAATTTATGTGTATATGTGTGTTAACTATGAGAACTATGCGTCACTGTCGTTAGCAGGGTTATTTTAGATTTGTTGACATGACTCCAATCTCTTTATACCTGTCTATTGCTGCTGCATGTAAACTCATGTAAACAACCAAAGGTTGTATTTACAGTGGCCAAGAAGTACAAAACAAAGTAACAAATGCAGACACATTTACAAATTTCGATACAACATTTACACACGACCATGCCCATCCAGGGGAGAACGTTTCGGGCATTGGGCAATTACACCCAGGACAGGGCGCCAATCTATCGCTGGGCACACACTCACACAGACACATACACACTCTATATGGGACTATTTGGAGAACTCAATTGACTTGATCCATGTTTTTGGACTGTGAGAGGAAACCGGAGAACCCGGAGGAAACCCACGCGGACACGGGGAGAACATGGAAACTCTACCCAGATGGGGATTTGAACCGGGAATCCCTAATGCTGAGGCGAACGTGCCGGTTTCCTCCCACAGTCCAAAAACATGGATCAAGTCAATTGAATTCTCCAAATTGCCCCATATAGTGTGTGTGTGTGTGTGTGTGAGTGAGTGGTGCCCAGCGATGGATTGGCGCCCTGTCCTGGGTCTATCTGCCCAGCGCCCGAGACACGTTCTCCCCTGGATGGGCATGGGGAACCCCACCGCGACCCTACTAGAGGATAAAGCGGGAGATAATAAATGAATATATATATATATATATATATATTTTTTTTTTTTTTTTTTTTCCCTACTCATGTGCCAGTCCAATGCACAAATATGTAAAACCTTTAATCAATCATAGCATATTTTAATGAATACATGCATCTTCAGAATGCATCACCCCCACCTGCAGACCTCATCCTGAGGGAAGAGAAGCACTTTTGAAAAGAAATGTGACACAGCTTACATGCTTGATGAATACAGGACTGCTTATGGGCAGTAAGAAAGGGGGAGTCTTTTTATTTGACAAAAAATGTTTTGTAAATTGATCTGTCTTATCAGGCGTGAAGAATTTCAGGGGCGACTGTCTCACTTCTTCTGGCTTCATGTCAGTCTCCGCTATGCCAGACAAACTGCAAGCAAATACCACAAAGACATTTTTAGAACAACTAAATGTTTAAAAAATGTTAGACTAACATTGCAACATTAGCAAGTAAATCTGTACAATTTCAAAAATTCATTATGAAATGTTGACCTCCTTCTTTGAAATATTTTAGTGATTAATAAATAAATGTAATGCAGTATTAAACTGATTTGAGATTGAAAATGAAAATGAACATTAAAAAGAATACGGTAACGCAGCTGGTGTGTGTTTCTTATTTTAAGACTGGCAGCCCTAAGCTTTTTACTTTTCAGTTGCATGTTCTTTAAGAAAGCAAATATAAAGCTTTGTTTGTGGGTTCTTTGCCATGGGTTTTTTACTGTAGACACTAGTGTTTTTTATGACTTTGTGTACAACTGAAAGTAGTAATATCAATTGTCTTACAACAAAGAATTGGGTTTGATGACTATACTTTGATGATAACTACAGCCAGCTCCAGTGCCAAAGTCAATAGTAACATTGTTAGTTACAGTAGGGGATTTAGCTTAAATAATTGTAATATAGCTATTCTGCTGCCATCTTGTGGAGAATAAAGTACATGACATAAGTGCTGCACCAAGAACATGTTAATTTCTGAAAGCCAGTTTGGAAAGCATGGGGTGCTGAGGCTTATGTCAGCTATCAATGGGCAAAAAGCATAAGAAAATGTTGAACAGTGCATAACAGGCCTTAGACAAGAAAATATTCAGACCTAAGGAGAATGTATCTACCATTCAGCTGATGTATGTCTTTGGAAGAAAAAAAAGGAGTTTACAAAAGAAACCCTCACAGATAGAATGGAGCATGTTGTTATAAGCGCTACACCCCATAAAAGTAAAGGCTAAAATAATTAATGCCTTAACATTTATGAACATATATAAGTATGTGACAAGTTTAAGCTTGCATAAACATTAACTTATCCATGACCATATGATCTCTAGGATAATTATTTTTCAGAAGTAGATTTAATTATTTAAGTTAAGTAAACCAGACATGAATAATAAAATATATTTCATATAAAAGGTTATATTTTGCCCTGGGGCAGCGGTAGTGGTTGGCATGTCTGCCTATCAGAACTGAGGATCCAGGTTTAAATTCCAATCTGAGTGGAGTTTTCATGTTCTCCCCTTGTCTGTGTGGGTTTCTCGAGGTTCTCTGTGATTTAAAAATGCACTGTTGATATATTTCAATACACTTATAAATCAGCAACAGCACTAAATTAATAATCTCAGTTAAACTGTGGTAGCTAAAAAAAACGTTTCAAATCATTTGTCCACTAAGGTTACCAATGTGAGTCCTTGAGCAAGGCCCTTAACTCTAATTTCTCCAGTGATGCTGTGGCTGACCCTGTGCTCTGACCTTAAACATTAAGTTATTTTTAAGTTGCTTTGGATAAAAGTGTCTGCTAAATTACTAAAATGTAAACTGGAGCTACTTTATTGTCCCTGCTGTACAGAAGGCAATGGCCTGGTCTCTTCAGGGTTTCTATGTGTTTTTTATGAGCACTGGGCTAAACTCCAGCATCCCTGCGACCATAGTTGGATCAACCTAACTGAATGAAACCATGAAAATGTTTTGAATGAAAATCCATCCATCCATTATCTTCTGCTTTATTCTATATTAGGGTCGTGGGGGGGGGTCCCTATGCCCATCCAGGGGAGAACGTTTCGGGTACTAAGCAGATACAGCCAGGACAAGGCGCCAATCTATCGCTGGGCACACACTCACTTACACACTCACACAAACACACTCTATATGGGGTAATTTGGACAATTCAATTCACTTGATCCATGTTTTTTTTGACCGTGGGAGGAAACCGAAGAACCCGGAGGAAACGCACGCGGATACGGGGAGAACATGGAAATTCCACCCAGATGGGGATTTGAACCGGGAATCCCTAGTGCTGAGAGGCGAATGTGCTAACCACTAAGCCACCATGCCGCCCTTAAATGAAAATCATTCAATGAAATGAATGAACGAAAATCATTGTATATACTTTCTTTTATAGCAATAACATACGCCCTATATAATGCTTTGTAATCTTTACTGCCAAAACTTCCAAACTCACGTTACACGTCACTTAGCCTCGCGGTGAAAAAAAACGCCGGTGAAAAAAACTTTCGCGGGAAATGTTAAGGTCACAAACAACCATATACTTACGGGGTGAAACGTTTTACATATTTCTTAATAGTTAATTCGTTTCCTACTCCGTCTATGTTCTGGAACTACTAGTTCTAAAATTTCTAATAAGTACTCATAAATGAGTATAACGATCAAGAATATATATTAATAACAATGAGTTTTAATATGACTAAGATTTTAAATGTACCCCACGCAGACATTGATTTGGTTGCGCCCGGATTGGCGCGAAAGTGTGCTGTGTGCAGTACTTTGGCTTACTCAGCTGCACGTTGTAGAGGAACGGAGAGTGTGGCTTTGTCGAAAAATATAACTAATTACGACACTTGTTAATTGTCTTCGTGTTGTCAAGACAACGTTGGTGGATTTTTAATAGTTACTGACGACGTTGTGGCGATTTTTGCTTTTGCATTTTGCTGCTGGGCCGGTGGATTTGTTACTGCTGTTTACAGCGCTTCAGTTACGAAACAGCAAACAAAATGAGCACGTAAGTAATTGTGCTAAGGTAATTGGGCTAATAATTGTAAAAACAAAAAAACGTATTGTTGCAGATACGTTAACCCTTTTCGGTTTTAGGAACGTTAAAGAAGAGGGTCGCAGTGTCTCGCCCCTTTGTCCTAAACCTAACGAGTGTGAAGAGCCAGAAGGAGCTGCTATGATGGTTTCTGCTGCAGGTACATAGATGTCTGGCTTGTTCTTAAATAAGTATGCATGTTCTTCTGAGTCAAACCAAGTTTGCTTTACTGCAGTTTACGAGCAACACGGGGTGATAATCACAAAGGAAATGGCTGAAGAAGAAAGACATTTAATGGAGGAAGGGGAAAGAAAAGAGCAGGAGCTGATGGAACAGGTCTTGATACTTTTTTCTTGAGTGAAATTCAGTTATTTGTTGGCTAATATAAATGTATTTAAGTTGGATGGTGGAGAATGTTATGTTTAGTGTTAACAAATGTTAAACTTCCATAACGACGTGTGTTTATTTAGTTTAGTTTCTCCCAGCATGCTAATTTTTGATTTTGGTCTTCAAATTTGAACAAGCAAAAGAAATGTCAGTGCCAATGGAATAATGTCTTGCAACATTGTTCACACCACTTTGCATGACATTCGCACCATTGTGTCCCTCACCAGCAATAAGCTGTCCAAGTTTTTAGATCAAACAATTTTTAGATCAAAAATAATTGAAATAAAAAAGAAGTTTATTAACATTCTGATTTTATTTAATTAGTGCATTTGTGTTTGATTACAGGCTAAAAAGACTTGGGAAAAAGACACTCAAGAAATGCGATTTAAGAGGCTGCAACACCTTTTGGAGAAAAGCAACATCTACTCTAAGTTTCTGCTCACAAAAATGGAGCTGCAGCAGCAAGGGGTGTGGTTTCATTTTGCCTACAGTCAGACCTATCAAAAAACAGTAATCTTATTTACTGGCATATTGTCAAAAGAACTGCTTTAAACTTTGCCTCAAGGCTGGAATTCCAGGTGTAGTTTTGAGCTACTTTGCAAATCGCAATCCAGCGAATTATATGCTAACTTATACTTATTTATATTGATATTGTACTTAAACAATTTTTTTAAATGTATATCCCCACAATGTGTCTGTGCACAATTAAACTGCAACTTTGTGACCTGTCACTGAGATGTAAATGGTGCAAAGGTTAACTTATGTGATTATTTCTGATTTTATGTAGGAAAAACGAAAAAAGGAGCGACTACAAAAGTCTACAACTGTATTACAGAAGGTAATATTTCATCTAAATTATCTTCATGTTTTACTACTTAAAATTAGACTTTTACTTTTGCCTGAAAATATTTTAAATTTGTAGATGAGAATGGATAGCTATGTAGCCATCAAAATCATAATACTGCAATAAAGCTTATACATCATTCCTTTTTTCCCTAGAACAATGACAAAAAGACAGAAAGAGGTAATTGTATGTCTTACAATATGTAATTTAAGAGAAAATGTATATATCTCAATACTAATAATCACACAAACCTAATAGTTTCTGTAACTATATACTATAGTTGAAAGAAAGAAGAGAGAACGGGAGGAAGATTACAAAATTGCAGATGTTATATCCAAAGAGGTAAATACTTATTATTATTGTCTCTTTTGTGGAATTTGTTGTCCGTTAGATTTTCCTGTTGTTAAATTAATTTTACAGTAATTTTTGACAATTTGTGTTAAACATACATTTCACCATATTCTGTCATATGCTCTTTTTTTAAAGGAGATATTGTCACAATCAAAAAAGAGAAAAATGGAAAAGGTAACTTCAAAAGTCTGTACTAAAGACTGATTTAAATATGTTTTTATATTTTAATGTTGGATTTTCTTTACCAGGTTTTTAAGATCTGGAAAATTAGTTACTTATCACTTATTAAGGTTTGATTCTTTTTATTAAAGGATGCCGCAAGTCAGAAAACACTCGAGGCTGAAGATATTGAGAAACTTAGTGATTCTAATGTGGATATTAAAGGACGACTCTCTGAGATTGTCCGGGACAATGCCAAGCGCTTGCTGGACCCAACAAGGGAGGTGAATGGACAGCAAGTGCCTATGCACCAACCCAAACTTGTTACTGGTGCTGTAATGAGGTGGTACCAGGTGGAGGGAATTGAATGGCTTAGGGTAAGTAATAGAGCACATATCTTATAAAAAAAAACTGTGATATGTAATGATGGCAAATATATGCATTTGCTTTTCATGTCGTATAAGTATTTACTCATTCATTCATTATCTTCCGCTTTATCCTATATTAGAGTCGTGGTGGGGTTCCCCATGCCCATCCAGGGGAGAACGTTTCGGGCGCTGGGCAGATACACCCAGGACAGGGCGCCAATCTATCGCTGGGCACACACTCACTCACACAGACACACACACACACATACACACTCTATATGGGGCAATTTGGAGAACTCAATTGAATTGTTCCATGTTTTTGGACTGTGGGAGGAAACCGGAGAACCCGGAGAAAACCTACGCAGACACAGGGAGAACATGAAAACTCCACCCAGATGGGGATTCGAACCGGCAATCCCTAGTGCTGAGAGGCGAACGTGCTAACCAATAAGCCACCGTGCCGCCGTATCTACTCATGCTACTTATTTTTTATTTAGATGCTGTGGGAGAATGGTATTAATGGCATCCTAGCTGATGAGATGGGACTGGGCAAGACTATACAGTGCATTGCTCATATAGCAATGATGATTGAGAAGAAGGTTTTGGGACCATTTTTGATTGTTGTACCTCTGTCCACACTGCCAAATTGGATTAATGAGTTCAGACGCTTTGCTCCACAGGTAAGGATCTTGAAGCAAGTGGTATTGTTATAAGCCTGTGCAGTAATAAAAAATCTAATTGATACATTAACATTAACCAGTGACTTTTACTTTTTAATAATGTTAATTATTCAAATAGTTCATATTGGCTTACTTCACATTATAAACACTTCTTAAATAAACCAAAATATATGTTTTTTTTAACCTTAGAGTTACTTGAAGAGAGAAAAGATTTATTAAATTATTAAAATGACAATTTGAACTTTATTCCATTCCAATGCCATATGCACATTACAAAAAGAGTCCAACTAATCTTGCATCCCTTTTGTTTAATATAATGTGTTTGATGTTTATGTTCCATAGATTTCTGTTATACTCTACCATGGAACGCAGAAAGAAAGACAAGATCTTGTTAAAAAATTTCGTGTGGCTCAGGGTCCCCTAAACATGTGTCCTGTTGTTGTAACATCATATGAAATATCCATGATTGACAGGAAGTATTTTCAGGTGAGTATGATGTGATTAAAAGCCACAAATTGTGATGCATTTAATTTAGAAGTTTGTCAAATGGTGAAAATTTTTAATTTCATTAATTTTAATTTTTTTATTTTTTTCTATTTAGCGACTTCACTGGAAATATTTGATCGTGGATGAGGGTCACCGGATAAAGAACATGAACTGTCGATTGGTTCGTGAACTAAAAATGCTTCAAACCGAAAACAAGCTCCTGCTGACAGGAACTCCTCTACAGAATAATCTAGCTGAGTTGTGGTCTCTGCTTAACTTCCTACTTCCAGATGTTTTTGATGATTTGAAAAGGTATTTGGTCACATGCCTTCTCCAACATTATTTATATGTACCCTGTTCTCTGATTATCAGGACTACCAGCAGTTATTACTTGGGTAAATCATTTAAAGCCCTGCCATGACTGATGTTCTTCTTCTGGTGTGTTGGCCACATCCTTAATAATGTTTTAATTTTAAAATGTATCATATTTGGTATGTTTTAACCTGGCATACATGCCTGCTGTGACATTCCAGGGTTACTAAAAAGGAGGAGAAAATATAGATTAGTCTCAATACACATGATCTTGCCACAGTACCAGTCTTAATGCAATATTTAAAAATCAGCACCACCCAGTTATTACCTGCTCTGTTAAATTGGGGTAAATTGGGGTTCATGCTGCTGAACAGTGGGGAGAAAAACTACTAATGAATGTGGTAGGTGGACCTGATATAAAAGTAGGAACAAGAAGGTAATTTTTATCAGTTGACTAATGTTTATGCTTTGATTCTTTTTTTTTTTTTTTTTTTTTTAACAAAAAATGGTATTAAAAGCAAATTAAAATGTATAACTGCAGCCTGGAAATGTTTCACTGTTGACACTAGTTGATTAGAAATTTTCTTTTACAGTTTTGAGTCATGGTTTGACATTAACAGCATCACTTCAGATGCAGAGAACATTGTCAATGAAAAAGAACAGAAAATCCTTAATATGCTTCACCAGGTGAGCTATGTTTGCAGTTTCTGGAACTTTTGCTGTTAACCCATTTGCATTATTGCTTATCTTTCTGTCAGTTTATTAATGGGTATTTGGATCATGTGGATAAATGGTATATTGTATTTGTATTGTACATTTATTATGAGCTTTAAGTCAAAATGTATCACTTGTATTTTTTTGTATAAGATTACAGCCCTTGGAATTTAGTTGTGCAATGCTTAGTTAAAATACACATGTACCACGTGAACTTGGCTTATGTACACCAAGGGTTTAAACAAAGGCATTATTTTAAAGATCTGACTTATTTTTTAGATTCTCACACCTTTTTTGCTAAGACGACTAAAGTCAGATGTGACACTGGAGCTTCCCCCAAAGAAAGAGATTGTTGTTTATGCACCTCTCACTCCTAAACAAGAGTGCTTCTACAGAGCCATTGTTGACAGAACTATAGAATGTATGCTTGGAAAGAAAAAGGTAAAGATTGCTTTTATAATTTTGCCATAATTGAAGTCTAGGTTGAGTGGCACATGGTGGTGTAGTGGTTAGCATATCCACCTCTTAGCCATGGGGATCCAGGTTTGGATCAGAATGGAGTTTAAAATGTTTGTAAGAACAGTGATTTGTATAGCAATTACTTGTATTCCAGGTGGAGTCTGCACCAGAAATGACCACCTCTGGTCGCCCCAAGCGTAGGTCCCAGAAGGTTGTGGATTACTCTGAAAATAATCTCACCTCTCTCAATGATCCTGAAAAATATATTCAGAAACTTCAAAAGGAAATGGATAGTCAGCAGGAGTTAGTGTCATATTTGATATTGTCACTCCATTTTGTTAAATTAATATTATTTAAAAAAATAACAATAATGTAAATGTGACTTTCTAAAACCTTTTGTTAGGTGCCACCCGGTGTTAGATGTTCAGATGCCTGTAGATGCTGAAGTCAACATAAAAATGCAAAATATTCTAATGCTGCTGAAGAGATGCTGCAATCATGCTTACCTCATTGAATATCCCTTAATCCCTGGAACTTCAGAGTTTAAGGTAATTTGAACATTTGACATTGTATATTCATTCATTATCTTCCGCTTTGTCTTATTAGGGTCGCGGTGGGGTTCCCCATGCCCATCCAGGGGAGAACGTTTCGAGTGCTGGGCAGATACACCCAGGACAGGGCGCCAATCTATCGCTGGGCACACACTCACTCACACAGACACACACGCATACACACTCTGTGGGGCAATTTGGAGAACTCAATTGACTTGAACCATGTTTTTGGACTGTGGGAGGAAACCGGAGGAAACCCACGCACACACGGGGAGAACATGGAAACTCCACCCAGATGGGGATTCGAACCGGGAATCCCTAGCGCTGAGAGGCGGACGTGCTAACCACTAAGCCACCGTGCTGCCGACATTGTATATTGTCTTTACATTATAGAGTAACCTTTGTAATGTAAGCCATTTTTTTCATATAGATTGATGAGCAGCTGGTGGAGGCATCAGGAAAGTTTTTAATACTGGATAGAATGCTTCCTGAACTTAAAAAACGAGGACATAAAGTAAGTACATTCATAATGTTCCCTCCACAAACCAATAACAGGGGGGAGTCAACCTGAACTTTACTATTTTGAAGGCCAACAGTGTTTAAGAAGCAAAAAATTCTTCCTGAACCATAACTTCAGATCAGCATGTACTTAAATATGTTAGTTTGTTTGCCGAACTTTCACTCTTTTAAATTCAAATCTGTCTAAATTTGCACTCTGATTTTTTTCCTTAAACAAGATAACATTTTAATCATTTGTTCTATAATCATTGTAGAACTACAGAATTTAGTAATTTAATTGTGATATTTAAGATCTAAATTTGATAGTATTTGGAGTTTTATGATGATGATAAGCCTGTCATGATTTGTGCAGGTACTTCTTTTCAGCCAAATGACCTCTATTTTGGACATTCTGATGGATTATTGTTACCTGCGGGGATATCAATACAGCAGACTCGATGGGACCATGAAATACACTGACCGAGAAGAAAATGTATGTACATTAAGTTTTATTAAATTTAACTATGAAAGCAATGCTAACATAAAAAGCATAGCAATCTGTGGTTCTTTTAGATGGTTCTAATGCATTTCATTTTTTTCTCAAGATGCGGAAGTTCTTTGACGATCCAGAGGTCTTTGTCTTTCTACTAAGCACAAGAGCTGGTGGCCTTGGCATCAACCTCACAGCTGCAGATACAGTCATAATATTTGACAGTGATTGGGTATATATATATTTTTTTTATCAAGGCATGTATTGAAGTTTTATCAAGGCATGATGTAAAATTTGATTAAAAGTACTGCAAAGTTCAATAAAAATTTTTGTATTTGTGTTTGATCTATAGAACCCTCAAGCAGATTTACAGGCTCAGGATCGTTGTCATCGAATTGGACAAACCAAGCCAGTGGTGGTGTACCGCCTGATTACAGCAAATACAATTGACGAGCAGATCCTAGAGAAAGCCTCTGCAAAGAGGAAATTGGAGAAGATGGTGATTCATAAAAGTATGTTTTTTTTTCCCCAAATTTATTTTTAGTTTAATTTTAAAACCACTAATTAAAAAGGTGTGGAATAGATTAAATGTAGTAGATTAAAGTCTCCACAGTGCTCTACCAAAGCTGTGATTATCTACGTTTAATTATCTTTAAAATGATATTATGGCATACAAAGTATTATTTAGTAATGTATTAAAAAGATTCAGTGACTTGTAAAGAAATAATTCATATGATATTACTTGGGTGTTTGTTGTGTAGACAAGTTCAAAGGTGCAAAATCTGAACTATCTCAGTCTAAAAGTCTTGTGGACATGAACGAACTGAGGGACATGCTGAAGTCCAGGGACTATGAAAGGTATTGCATTCAGAATTGCAACATGTAATCTATCCTTCTCTTAGAATTAAAAACAACAAAATGAATAATATATTTGTTGCAGAGCAATAAAGGGAACAAAAGGAAAAGTCATTAGTGACCGGGATCTGGACATTTTGTTGGACCGTAGTGATCTTATGGGTAAGGAGAATAGCATATATTCCAAATGTCAGTATTGTATTATTATCGTGTTAATGTGCTGTTATCTCTTTTTCAGATAAAGACAGAAAACTAGTTAAACAAAAGAAGGCTGGAGTTTTCAGAGTGGTTGAAGCTAAAGAAGAAGGTACTGAGATCTGTTTGACATGAGTACTCCACGAGTGTATATTAACTGCACTACTCACTATGTAGACTGAGTTATTGTAGCTGCCACTAGTCAGACATCCTGACCTTAACTGCTGTTTATGTATAAAATATACCTGTTGCATTTGTTTGCGCTGCTGTCATTTGTCATAGTGATTTTAAACACTTGTCTTAAATTTGAAAAACAATAATTAAGCTACTATTCAGATTTAAGTCTGCTTAAAAGCAGTTTACCTGTTCCCACTTTGTTGAAAGAAGTGCTGTTTTTAAAAGGGTCCTTAAAACGGCACCTACTTGTTCAAGCTTTCAGATAGTTATATGTTTATATTAAGATAGAAAATTGTACTTTTGATGCACCTTAGTTTTTAATGGATGACTTAAAACTATGATTCGATCCTGCCAAAAACATTCATAAGTGTCAAGTCCAAGCACTTTGTGCGTTTTTTTTTTTCTAGTGCACTTCTGAACACATCTGTTTTATGTTGACATTTAAGTCCTAATAATAAAGTATGCATATGTAAAATCTCCTTTGATTTGTTTATTTTTTTTTATTCTGCTTAGTTTCAAAACCAAAAATACACTCCCAGTTGTAGCCTTTTTTTCTCTTGAAAGTTCTCCAACATGCACCAGGTATTGGACATGGACTGCCTGCAATACGGCACGCTAAATATTTTGACATACAGTTTTTGATGTTGGTTACGTTGGGTAAAAAGGGTTGTGCCTCAATTATCTGTACTACTACATACTTCTTAAAAACAGCACCTAACCTCCATTCTTATCTTTAGAGTGGGGACTGTCACCCCTTTGGGTTTTGGCTTTGATTCTCAAATAGGTTTGTATATTTTCAATGCTTAATGGAATTTGGAAATAAGCGTTTATGTACCTTAATATCTTGAACATTTATATGTTATAGGTACCTGTGTTTATACAGTATGCTCCTCCCTATATTCCAATTTGAAGGAATTCAGATATAACTAGTGATTTTATTGCATGTAGTGATTATACTGTATTTTTATAAACAAGCCAATTTTCATAGTCCACTCTAACTTGGGCTAAAATTCTGTGTGGATCACTGGTCTGCAGTAAAATGGCATTTGCAATGCTGGAGTATTGTGTACAGTGTAGTACTGTCCTGTTATATCCAATTTAGTTTTTGTCAGTGTGGTAGCTCAGTGGTTAAGCTGTTCAACTAATGATGTTGTAGGTTGGGTTCAAATCCTCTGACGTTCACAAGTCCACTGACGTTCTCAGTGTGGTCCCTTGAGCAAGACTTTTAACTCTCATTGTTTCAGGATGCTGGCTCTGTGATCTGACAAAAAACATCAAGTTTGGATGCTTGGAAGATGTTTTGAGAAAAGGAGCAGGTGCCCTCGCTTTAAGAATTGGGTTTGGGTTCTTTTTAAGATCTATTTTATTTTATGGCACTTGCTTAAAAGCAAATTATTGTATCCTATGCCATGTTCTAATCTTGGCCCAAATTGGTACAGAAACCTATTCGTGAAGTGTTAATATCTGTAAACCGTTCATTGTTTATTTAAAGTAAACAAAACCACTAGTTCGTAAGTTCACTAATTCAAAGTTTTTCATAACCTTTTGCTTCTGCTTTCAGTTTTAATGACTTTAGAATTAGAATTTAGAAAAATAAATAAATAGATGTTACGCACACTTCTTTTATCTAAATGAAATGATCTTCGTCAAGTACTGACATACAAGTTCAAAGGTGTGAAATTCGAAAGTCTAAAAGTCTTGTGGACATTAACAAACAACATTCTACATATGTCCCATGATAGTAATTAGTAATAAATGGACCATACGGTGTCCTCACTAAAATACGTTCACAGTTTTGATTCCTGTGAGCAGTAATCGAAAGTTTGTTCTCTCACGATTTAAAGACATACACGTGGGTTAATGGAGTTGTTTAATTGCTATAGCTATTACAGGTTGACAGAACGGTGTGCTCGTAGTGAAGGTATTTCCAAGCTTGACATGAGGGTTGTATCAGGATGAGCATCTGTAAAACTGAGGAATTGAATAGGCTGAGCCAACCTCTAACTGGAAAAGCTGAAATTAAAATATAAAATGTTAATAAACATGATGAATGTGACTAGTGGCATGGCTTTCATTGTGTGTGTATGACCACAATCGCAAATATTGTTATGAGATTAATTTTGTGTTTTATTTTGACCGGTTAGACATAGACACACTATTATATAGAGACAATTTAAATAAGCCAATTGAACTTGAATCCATATTTTTGACACCCGGAGAAAACTCATGTGGACAAGAGGAGAACATGGAAACTTCACCCAGATTGGGATTTAAACATGGATCCCCAGTGCTGAGAGGCAGACATGCTAACTATCACACCGCCTCTTGTCTGTTATAAGATTTTTTTAATATACTTATTAAGAAGCTTATTTTTATTATTATTAAAATACAACCAATTGACAGATGGCACAGTGGATTATTAGTTAGCACCTTCGGGAAATCCAGGTTTGAATCCTGATGGATCTGGATGGAGTTTCCATGTTCAGAATCAGACACAGAATACTTTATTATATATTTATCCCTGCAGAGAAATTGGAAAACCTGTGTTTCCACCAGGTTCTCCAGTTTCTCCTCACAGTTCAAAAATATGAATTCAACTTAAAATTGCTGCTCTAAATTGCCCCTATAGAGTGTGTTCATGTGTATGTGTTCCTAGCGCTAGACTTGCCCCCCCCCCCTCCAAAGCCATCCCGTTTCATTTTTAAAATATTTTAATATGAAATTAGATTTTAGATTCAGATTAATGAAAAAGAACAGGGATTTTCAAATGCAAATTCTTTAGTAGTCACTGGGTGTAGTAGCTCAGTGGTTTTAGGTCAGGGTGGTAGGTTATAAATCAAATAACACGAGCAGGGCCTTTAAACCAGGTATCACCTGCTGTATCAACCCTGTGTTCTGAAGTTGGGATTACATGTAAGTCACTCTGGATAAAAGCATCTGCTAAACAGACAAATGTAAATGTAATATATAATATTATAGTGTAAGTGAAAAACCACCCGAAAAGTACCCATAGATTTAAAAAAGAGTGTTTAAAAAGTGTTTGCCTAACGCTTGGATCGAAAGCAGGCATGCACATTAAATATGAAGGTCAATATTTTAAAAGTATGAAATTCTGAAGATACCTAGTAGCATTATATATGTACTTTTATATGCACGTGTTTTTATTGTGTTGATTAAGCATTAAATTCATGGGTTTACTGAGTGCAAAAAGAGTACTATGAAGATCAGCCAAAGTAACGTTCTTATTACTTTTTTTCTGCTGTCATAGCAATTAAATACGGTGTCCTCATATCAGCAATTTCTCCATTGACTTGTTTTACAGAGACAGGGGATTGATACAGAATACAGTCTGTTCTCCATGTTGTTTTTTCTTGAAAGCCAAGTGAAAATGTGCAGTGTTTTTCCTCTGCATGTTATGTGCAGGGGCACATGTTAGGTTTTAGACCTCGCCTATATATATGAGAGTAAGTACAAATCAACTTTGAAATGAAGGAAAATGAAAGCAAATTACAAAGTGATTTTAATAGTTCCATACCACAGTTATGAATGTTGAATGAATTCTTCTAGCTCTAGTTTTCTTCTGATGTGCTCAATCACTGGAAGAAGTAAAATGTTATTTTTATAAATAATTAATAACCTCAAGGCACAAAATATTCAAATTTAATAATGGAGATATATAACACTTACTATCCATGTTCGCTGGTATTTGACTAGCCATGTTTCCTTCCTTGGCATTTTTCTCAGAGTAATCAGGTGAGATGTCTATAATGCACATGGCTTGATCACTATGGTCCAGTTGTCCAAGCCTGTGTGTGATGCGATCACTGAGACTTAAATAATCTTTCCTTAAGTCTACCATTTCCTCTACAAGCAACTTTCTCTCGCAATCCAGCATATTTACAGTCTGTCTCAGTTTCTCCCCTTCTCGTTTGCTTTCTGCCTCTAAATGTGCTTTTTCTTTTTGCAGTCTTTGCAGTTCTTCTTTTATCAGCTTTTTGTCAGCTTTCAGTTTAACCACAACTTCTGTCAGAGCCTTACACTCCTGTTCAAGCCTTAATCTCTTGGTTTTAAATTGGTCCACATGGGACTTTTGTTGCTCTTGTAACCTCAGTATCTCCTGCTCACACCTGCTATGAATTTGTTTTAAATCACTTTTTACGGCTACAAATTGTTTGTCTATGGATTCCTTCTGCCTTTCGCTCTTATCCAGTTTTTCACATAGTTCTGTAACCAGCTTCTTAGAGTCATGAAGGTTTTTTAATGCTTTTATTTTTTTCAGTTCATTTAACTGAACTGCTGCAATAAGCTTCTTGTTCTGCCCCAAAGTAATGTGTAGTTGGTCTAAAAGGTGCCCAAATTCAGTTCGTATGAACATTTTTTCCTCCTCCAATGTCTGTATAGTGCAAATATATTTATCAAGCTCCTTCTCAATTATTTGCACTTCCTTCATGTCCACTGATTGCCCTATTTGTGCCGATTCCACTTTATCCAAAGTAGTTTCATTTAAAAATAGCGCTGCAACCATTTCTAATGCTTTTTGACATCTCTTTCTCACTATACGCTCCTCAAAAAGTTGTTTTTTGATGAGGTCTGTGCGCTTCTTGAGTCGTTCATATTTGTCCAGAAGTGCTTGGAGCTGCTTAACAGCAAGTTTATTGCCGCTCTTGGCCACCAGGAATTTCTCTTGGTCTACAAAGATGTGTTTTAAACTATCAGTAGTCTCAGAATTGCCCCATTCTTTACAGTTAAGTCCTTTAGATTTGAGCTGGGCATCCTTTACCATTGATATTTCTTCAATGTCAGGCAATCCTTGGTGTTTAACCAGTGGTAAACGAGCAATTTGATTTTCCTGTTGCGAATTTCCACTCACAGCTTTAAAAAAAAATTCTTCACACCTCTTCTTTTCCTGTTCTTTTAAAATGTTAGTCAAGGTAAAGTGGGAAGCAACAGCTACAGAACTCCTGACATCAGATCGGCTGCAGATTGAATTTTTTCTTTCATTAAGGTCCCTTTGAAAGTTTCCAACTACGTTATCATTTGTAAAACTATCAGGGTTCAATGTATAAACAGCTTCTGTATTTTCTGATCTGGATAAAATATCTTGGAGCTTTTGTACTGTTTGCTTATTTAACACATGGGATTCGTTCCAGCCATTTTGGGGTAAGGCCCGCAATTCTTTTCTGTACTTAGCAAAAACTGCATTATGTATTTGATGCTGTCTGTCTCCACCAAAATGGTTTTGAGCAGATTTTAGACCTTGTTGAGGAATTTTTACAAACTTTTCCAAGAGTATTTCAGCATTCACTTGCATATTATAGGTCTCACCAAAATGATGCTGGTTTAAAGTTGTGGATTTACGTGCCATTTTTTTTTGTCTAAACAGAAACGTTTAAAAAAAAAAGTTTAGGTTACTTTAACCACAATGCACTCATTACAGGTCTTGACTAAAACTAACAATTAAACTTCTATTCTCTGAAAGTTGTGCAGATAAAAATAAAATTTTTTGACGAGGGTTTCACTGTACTTACCTTGTGTTCTGCGTGTCTTGCTGCCAAAACCTGACTAACACCAGTTTGCCTTTCTGTTTGAACTCTATTGTTCAAATTGTTTTAAATTTCAGTCTCCATAGAAACATGGCCTTGGCTGTGCAAGCTTAAAAGGATTATTGCAGATTTAACAGCCTCCTACTTTTTTAAAAACCACCCCAGACTGAAACCGTTACTGCAATTAGAACATGAACCTGTATCAGCCAGTATGGTATAGGATCACAGAAGAAATTATTTAATATATGTGTTATGCTAGTTGCCCAGTCCTTGTTTAGACTGCTTAAATCAATTGGAACCTAATAAACCTAGATATAGTTGGCATGAAAAGAGATTGTGATGCACCACAATGTTATTAATTAACTTTAATTTAATATCACCTTAAATACCCTTAGGGAGTACAGTACTATGGTTTTAAATCCACAATTCACAAATTCAAACAAAGAAATACATATGCAAACTTACTAAGTTAAATAACTATTTATAATAAATGTTTCTTTTCCACCTAAATTAACATACAGTAATGTTTCACTGTGTACTGTAAAACCACAATATTTAAATTCTTCTCCAAGCATGTGATTAGAAACCAGTCATTCAGCAATGTTATAAACAATAATGATCTAAATTCATGCATCTTTCTATAGCACTAGTCATGCTCATATTTGCAGTCAAATGACTGTATTGTACATCACTGGATTCTCTAAATGAGATATGTTTGCATGCCAGTTAATGCTACTACTAATTGACATTAGGAAGCTTCATCAGAATACGACAAGTTATGGTGCTCGTAAAATTCAGTGGTTTGTCTCTCTTCTTTCTGAATGACTACAGAAATACTATTGGCGTCCTGGTGCATCTGCACCCTAGCAGGATTAAGCGGAAGATGATGAATGAATATCAGGCTAATTAGGACTTTCTGTGAAGTAAAAAAGGAATAAAAAATTTAAATTAAAATCACACCAACTCCCAGAATGCCACAACTATCATGGTGCCATCCACAAAATAAGGACATGACTTCAGTGGTCCATGACAAGCTCCACATGATTGCATTTTAAAGCTCAACCTGACCAATATTTAAACAAATTTTACAATAGAAAAAAAGGAAATCATAGGATTTAAAACGTTTATTAATTTAAAAATAAATTACAGGAGAAGTCCTTAAAAGGCAAACGAAGCAAGTCATCCTAAGCATAATCCACCATAAAGCTATTCATGTACTTTAGTCATGGACATTAAGTAAGCGTTTACAAAGTTCTGTTAAATTTACATACAGTATAGATTAAGCTTTAATTATTTAATCCTGAATTATGTAGAAATATATAATTTTACTTATACATTCAAGTACATGCTTGAGACATGTGGACAAAAGTATTGGGACGCCCCTCAGTTACTAAAGTCCGGTGTTTTGTTCGGTCTTATTGCCACATGCAGGTCCCATTGCCATTGCAGAGGAAAAACTTCAATGTCCAACACTGAATCCCCACACTAAATCAACCTCATCCACAATAAACACATTTAACATGGAACAGAACAGAAACTGCAAGCCAGGCAAAGTCAAACACCAAACACCACCGGTGTTTAACCTAATAAATTATCTTGTAGCTGAATGAGGATACAAACACAATTAAATGTTGCTGAAAGAGTAATTCCAGAAGCAAAATGAAGACAAACCTAAAACAGGGTGTCTTAAAAACTTCTGTAACCGTTCCAATTCCTTTTTAGTGCGGCTTCTAATGTGTTCAGGTGGACGTACGGTAGTGTTGTATGGCTTAATGAGTAGTATAACAAATTCACCAATTATTGTTTTATGTGCTAAAATTCTTAGCTGTTAACATGTACTAAATATTTGCACTGTAAAAACAAAAATCCATTTATAAATGCACAGATTTACCAACATGAGTGGTGATGTTCTAAATAAATCCTAGCCAAAACCATGCAGAAGATCTTAAAATAACTCACAAATATACATATGGGCTTTTCTACACTGCAACAGTCACCAGTCACTGAAAAAGAAGCCCAGGCCTTTTGGGGTTGTAAACTTTGGTTTAGAAGTCTCAAATAAAATTATGCACAATTTATCTTTCCTGTAGACTCTGAAAATATGAGTAAAACTGTGCGAAACCATCTGTCAGTTGGTCTTTAACTTTGCAGTTTGTGTTACATGGTCAGTTAAACTGGCTCTAATGGAGTTAACTACAGTCTGTCGCACATTTTCTTGCATGTACTGTTCAGTCAGGGGCTTCAGGACCTGAAGGGGAAAAACATGAGAGACAATTAGAGCAAAAATGTTGAACAATAAAATTAAGTCATATACAAATGACAATAGTCAATCTTTAAAAAGTAATTTAGAGCATACCGTCCTATGCAAATATTAGAGTATTGGTAAAATTCATCATTTTATCAAAACAGTTTCAATGACAAGTTTATTAAAGCATTACTAGTAACTATGGCTTATTAAAAATTTCACAAGAATAATAAATAAAGTGATTAAGAGGGACACCTAGGACTAAAACTGTCCTATGCACATATTACATATTGTTGTTGCAAAAACAGTTTATTTTAGCAGTTGTGCCAACTTTCTATCAAAAATAGATACAAGCAAAACAATAAAAAGGATTACTGGATTTTAACATATTGGGGGAGGATATAAAACATCTACAAAAATTTTAAAAATAATAAAAACAGCACATTTCTATTAAAACTAAACATTTGCGATAAAAAAAAAAATCATTGCTATATTTTTCAAATAAATGCATGGAAAAATTCATTCATTCATTCATTCATTATCTCCCGCTTTATCCTCTATTAGGGTCGCGGTGGGGTTCCCCATGCCCATCCAGGGGAGAACATCTCGGGCGCTGGGCAGATAAACCCAGGGCAGGGCGCCAATCCATCGCTAGGCACACACTCACTCACACACACACACTCTATATGGGGCAATTTTGAGAATTCAATTAACTTGATCCATGTTTTTGGACTGTGGGAGGAAACCGGAGAACCCGGAGGAAACCCACGCAGACACGGGGAGAACATGGAAACTCCACCCAGATGGGGATTCGAACCGGGAATCCCCAGCGCTGAGAGGCGAACGTGCTAACCACTAAGCCACCGTGCCGCCGCATGGAAAAATTGAAAGAAAAAAAAAAAAAAGGAGTGACCGGAGTTATAAAACTGGATGTACTGGACAATCACTTTTGGTGATTTTGATCAAAGTATATGATCTAAATACAATTATAGTTTCTGATTGAATTATTTAGAAGCATAATATTAAGTTTTACTGGTTATAATGCAATCAAATTTTGCATGTCATTAGTTCAACTAAAGGGGTTTTGATTTTCTTTTGTACTGAAAATGACTACATTAATCATGGAAGCACTTCTCTTAAATAATCATCTTGTTCAATGATTTTACAAGATTATTCATCAATCTGTGTGAAGTGGAAAAATGTCGTTATTGGGTTCACAAATGATTTATGTGCCACATTTTTCAGCTTCAGCAGACAACTGATAAATTGGTCTGTTCTTTTCAGTGTAATTTGACAATTACGACTGCCCAAGTCACAAACGAAGCAGAATTTCTTGGTATTTCTAAGCTACAATTCAAATAGCATTGATGATCTTCATTTGGACAGCATGCACCTCTCTGGCAAGCTCCATTAACAGCACTCTATGCACAACAGATGTGAGAAGCCCAGGTTTTGTATACATCTTCTATATTAATATTGCAATTCATCTTTAAGATAAACTGTAATTTTGCAAATACAATGAATTAGGCAAATTTCTTTCAAGACAAGGCTTAAATCATTGCTCTATTAATAGAATGAAAACCAACAAGATCCACTTAAATAAGCAACACATTGCCGTACACATACTTTACATTGGTCTTAACATTAACAACTTAATTACAAACTTTAACCCTAATCTGAGATTATTATCTAATAACTCATAACACGATAAGAAGACAATGAACAGCATGTGCCATGTTAAAATTATTAAACACACTCTTTACTCTATAAAGGCTATTTGTTTGTTTTAAACATAGCCAGAAAACTACAAGACTACTAAGCCAACAACCTACATATAGGTACATATAACCACTAGAAAAATATTGTTTTAATTCAAGTTGCATTTGTTTATTATTAAAGTCCTTCTTCAATCTGATTGTGAACAAGATAAAATGTCAATCTTGCTAAAACACTTTACTGTAGTGGGGGTCAAATAATTTTGAACACAACTGTATATTGCACACACACACACATATATATGACCGTCTGTCTTAACAAAATATGTAACTTGAGAAGAGTCTTAGATAATATATACACATTATTTTATAATGTCAACTATGAGAGACAGCAGAAAATGGAAGGCAACTGGGGGGGAGAAAAAAAAAAAAAAAAAAAAGAATCAAGCAGCTGGGGAACTTGACACGTGAAAATGAAGACTGAAAGAACATGATCCAAGCATCCACATGACCTCCCACTATAAACGTACAGCATTTAAATAGTTTGGGTATCTACTGTACAGTACATCAAGTAAGTGCTTCCCTTCTAGTAAATCTAGTGTTAGGGTTATTCTTAATTATTGTACTGTGCATTTACTGTTCAAGTACAGTTTTGATTTTCTACAGCTTTCTATCCAATTTAAGCATAAATCCATACCTTTCTGTTCCTTTACCTATTAGTAAATTAATCCATTACCTATTAGTAAAATAAAGTAACAACTTATTAAAACAATCAAAAGACAAATGAACTGGTTTCATGAGGTAGGTATTGTTTGATAAGAAAAAAGAATGCAGAAATGATATTTTACAGTGGCGGAATGAAAAATGCCCTAAAATGGTCCTAAGTAAACCATAAGCTTAAAGTTTTTCTACATTACACATGTAGTTTATGTCATACAATGCCACAAATGTTGTCCAGACAAGGCATAAGGTGAGATCACTGTTGACTAATTACTTTGACCATCGGCATGACATTTTACCTAGACCATGCAGAACTGCTTATTAAACATGAATCTTAAAGAAGAAGATATTTCATAGTCATAGTAACCCAGTTACTGTAAACGACTAATGTATAATGCTTCCTATCCAGGGTCCTCCCATGCCTTTCACTGAGTGATGTAACACATTAAAGCTATATAGTCCATTTCAGTGGCCATATTAGGACATTTTCTGGCCTCACCTGCCTGAATAGGGATAAAGTGATCTGTTCTACCAACAGTGCTTACACACAGAGGAATTGGTTCTGTAGATTTAATAATAATAATATTTTTATACAATTTTTTTATACAATTTTAAATATATAATTAAAAAAATTATATATATATATATATATATATATATATATATATATATATATATATATATATATATATATATATATATATATATATATATATATATATATATATATACACACACACACACACACACACACACACCTATGCGGAACAGTGGCTTAGTGGTTAGTTCGTCTCTCAGCACTAGGGATTCCCGGTTCGAATCCCACTCTGTCTGTGTGGGTTTCCTCCGGGTTCTCCAGTTTCCTCCCACGGTCCAAAAACATCAAGGTCAATTGAATTCTTCAAATTACCCCATATAGAGTGTGTTTGTGTGTGTGTGTGTCTGTGTGTGTCTGTGTGAGTGAGTGTGTGCCCAGCGATAGATTGGCACCCTGTCCTGGGTGTATCTGCCCAGTTCCCGAAACGTTCTCCCTGGTGGGCATGGGGAACAACCCCCACGACCCTAGTAGAAGATAAAGCGGAAGATAATGGATGGATGGATATACATCTCTGGGTTGTTATAGAAATTAATGTTAGTATTTACAGCAACACCAAAATACTATTTACTAATTGCATTTCTTTGAACATGGTTTTAGCAGCATAGAAAACTCTAAGGGAATTATTAAAACAAAATAAAAAAAAATTTTTAAGTACCCACCTGCTCCCACAAAGCTTCTGCTGTTAGGTCTATAGCCACACCCACATCTCGATATTCACCAGAGTACCTGATGTAGGCCCATGTGCAAAGTGTCATCAGTGATATTCCCATCACAAAATTGGCCAGAGCTGCGATTGTAGATAATCCAATGAAGCCAGTTACTGTGGAGATGATGTAGGTGGCAAACATAACTGCAAATAATGTTGCAGGAGTTCTTGCAGCATAGAAAATGTTCTTGCTCTCATTGTGTTTGATGAAATTAGCATAAACATAATCAAGCTCAGTCTCCAGCTGTTCCTGGTACCGCTGACTGAACTCTACTCCTCCCATTTTTTTAACAGCACGGAACTGCTTTACAGAGGTTTCCTTTAGTTCGTCATGATAGCGCTGGAGATCCACCGGTGCAATATAGGGTTTATCTCCACCACATAGCTACACAAGCAAAAACCACACACAATGATATAGGGGATTGTGCCTTGTTATTACCTTAAGTAATAATACTACAATGATACAGGAAAAACTTACCTTATAGCTGTATCTCAGTTATCTAGGCCAAATTAAAACTATTTCTGTGCAATGACCTCAAGTTATTTTCAGTTATCTGGGTTACCTCATTACAACCCATACTGGCTATATTAGGGGACTTCCTAGGACTATTTCCATTAGAGTACAAAATGTGTTATAATCCTTAGCAAATCGCTTTGCTCACACTAATACAACTGTACAAATTTGATGAAAGTGTAATTCTACCTGTTCCATTGTTCGGCTATAAGTATCCTTTGCGCCAGCCACAGCTGTTAGGTTGTTGGCTTCTGCGGTTGCCTACAGAACAAATTAGTTCAAGCAATTAAAACTACATCAGCCAAAAAAAAAAAGCATCACAAAAGCACATACCTGCAACATGGACTTGGGATGAGGGAGCTCCTCGCCTTGATAGATTTTAATGTAGGCCTGCACACAGAGCAAATATTCGATTTTAGGGACAAAACCATAAAAAGGAATGAGGATTTTACAAAAAT
Source organism: Corydoras maculifer (assembly GCA_019802435.1). Classification (NCBI taxonomy): domain Eukaryota; kingdom Metazoa; phylum Chordata; class Actinopteri; order Siluriformes; family Callichthyidae; genus Corydoras; species Corydoras maculifer. The sequence continues at coordinate 463,983 of JAFMOD010000419.1, read as the reverse complement.
AACAGTAATAACGATAATAAAGGCCTAAAAAAATTTCATCATACCTAATAGAAACCAGTGATATTTTAAAGACATATTATTTATTTGCAAAGACATGATATTGTCAAGGTTACATCATAATGACTCAAAAAAAAAGCACCGTTGTAAAACGTAAAGTAAGTGCAATAAAAAAATACTGTTCAATAAAAGAGCAGAAGCTTTAAAGTTAAGCAGAAATGTTTATTATGATTTTGCAAATGCTTCGTTATAAATCAGTTTTAAATCGTTCGAATCATTAAATTTGTTATAAATCAGCGGTAATAGCATCTTCATCAAATCAGTATAGCAAATATGTTTATAATAATACTTTTTCCACCCAAATGGTCCACTGAGCCCCACAGGAGGTCATTCTTACCTCTGGTAATTAATTCGTATAATAAGTCTGTTTAACTCCTCACTCAGTAAAACTTTAATGTGCAATAAGGTAATCATGATAATTATTAAAAGGTGCATTATATTATTATACCAACTGCCACACAGTGCACTATATTTATGTATTTTTTATTTAATAGATATCACACACTGTACACATGCCAATTTACTTTTACTATGTCACTTTTACTTTATTGTGGATTTTTGGTACTTTTAGCTTAATTTTACAGCGCTTATTGGTTATTTTTTATTTCTACTTTCGTGTATATAAACACGACTAATGGAGCATCTGTGAAAACTGCAATTAATAAAGTTCTCTGATGTTAATATTAAATAGTTTTGAGTGAAAGAATGTACACATTGTTGGAAATTTCTGGTTTACACATAAGGACATAATAAAAAAAAAAACTTTACAAGACATTACAGTTGATTTTTTTTTCTTTTTTTTTTAAATATACATATATATGCTCATATAGCCACCTTTAACAGGAACAACTTAAGGATAATTGTTGCCGGTTTCTCATTAAAACTGTGAAATCACATATCAATGCTCCAGGCCGGTAAACTTCCAAAGTTTCTAGAGAAATGTTTAGAGGCAGTCACACTTGGTGATAATTAATTAATCAATCAATCAAACGATATTTGGTGGTGATTAATTTTAGAAACTTATGAGAATCTGGTTCTATTATCATTTACACATACATAAAACCATAGAAAATGGTGTACTTTCTTTTCAGTTCTGGTATAAAAATAATTTAGAATACTCCTTTCAGTTTGAGCCTGTTGACTCCCTACATTATAAAAGTATTTTGGGAAAAATGATGAGTAACTACAAATAAATAAGTGTTCCCAATTTATAAGTCTGAGTAACTGTCAGTGATTACACAAGTTCACACAACACATAACTCATATAATAGATAATGTAATATCGCTTATACAGTTGATAAACTTCTCCCAACCTTGAAATATTCCAGAAGATCTCTGCATGTAACTTTGGCCCCACCAATTTCCTTTTCCACCAGGTTTTCAGGGGCCAACAATAATGGTACTAAATCTTGTAGCTTTTTCGTAAAGTCACTGTCAATATCTGCAACAGGCAATATAAGATTATTTATCTTCAAAGAATTTGCAATAAGTGCAGAATTCGATCTTTCACACTAGTATTTGTCTAGAAAATTTTGAACTTAAAGGTTGCTGATTCTTACTGACAAAAATCACATTTTAATTCCACATAAAACTCAGTGCTCTGATACTATAATTGATCTTATTCAGCCACAAAGGGAAAAAAAAGATTAATTATAATTTTATCATGGGCTTTAACAAATTCTATTTTTTTATAAAATAAAATTTATTTCATATGATTTTCTGAACATAAGGCACTTTATGGTGTATGAAAATGCCATTTGAAATAAAAATGCTTTTGTATTAGGAAAAATATTTTTCAACTGTTAATATTTTAGATTTATTATTAAAAAAAAAAAAAAGATCATTATGTGTATTATTAATAATCGTTATCAGGCACAAGTAACTAATTTTGTGAAGTCAACAAAAATTCAAATGAAGAGTGGATCTATGACAATATTCTAACCTTTAAGTCTGCCATCAAAGTAGGGGTTGGTGGCAACCTTTAGGCCTGGGTGAGGTAGAAGAAAACAGCCAATACTGGAGAAACACGAGTGGATATGTTTCCTTACATTCTGTAACTCTTCATGCTGATTCTGCTTTACCTAAACATATAATTAATACAAACATGTAACATAATTAAATACATACTTAATACTTACTAAAAGAACCAAATTACAAATACTAAAGTATAAAAATAATCTCCACTCACCAGCAATCTCCTTTCCAAAAAATTACTCCCTCCATCCAATCCATAGTCATGTTCATAAGGATAACACCAATCTCTTATGAGAAAGAGCAGTTTCTGGAAAGCATTAGGAAGGTTAAAGTACAGTCAGACAGCAATTTTATTTTAATGCACATTAATTAACCAAATCATTAATATATATATATATATATATATATATATATGATTTTTTTATTTTATTTTATTATTTTTTTACCTGAAATGGTTTTTCATAGACTTCCTCCATTGCCAAGCGACCATATTCTGTAAAAAGCTAAAAAAAAATAAAAAAAAAAAAATTTTTTTTTTTTTAATGTTACTTTAAGCAGAACGTGTGCACCACTGGAATAAGTTATTAAATGATTAAGTCAGTCTTAAAATAAAAAAAAATAAAAAAAAAATAAAAAAAAAATAATAATAATCACACACACAATAACAAGTAATAAGTGTTATTAGGATTGATCGATACTGGTGTACGTTCCATTTGTGTCATTATGCATCACCAAAACAATATAAATAACTTTTGAAATAAATAATGAACATTTTCCGGTATTGCATTTTAACTTTAAAGTTAAGTGAAGCTGTGTAATAGACTGAAACCCAGTCAGTTTACACTAAGCCAAGGATGGGTGCAAACAAAGCTGGAGGAGGGAAGGCCTTTATGAAAATACTACCAATGCAATGCAAATCAGGCAGGTGCTTTGGTTCAGTCAGCAACGGCTTGTCACTTCTTTTAGAATCATCTCTCCACTAACAAGCTAATCATATTTTAGAATGTATTACCTGGAGATGCTGCAGATCATCCTCTTGGATGTTCTGTGAAAGATTATAAACCTGGAATAAACAAAAAGTACATGTGGATAAGATGGCATGGGAGCTCAGTGGTTAGGGTGTGGGGTTCAAATCCCAAGTCCAACAAAATTGCCAGTGTGGGCCCCTAACGCTGCTTTTTCCTTACCCTTATTGTTGGGGTGCAGTACCATGCCTGACCCTGTTCTCAGAACCCAGCAATGAATTTGGGATTCTTGTAAGTTGATTTGAATAAAAGCATTTGCAAAATCACATGCATTTATAAACATGCTTAAAAGCATTAGGCATGTGAGCTTTCCTCTGCCATAGACACACCTGAATAGAGCTGGTCATAGTGCTGAGGGCAAAAACTGTAGCGCAGTCTTTAATGGTTGATTGACTGTCAAAGGCTCCTTGGGTGTCAACCAACAGGACAGCCACCTGTTGAAAATTATGTTAAGGCATGTTGATTAAGTATGGGTATGTTGGGTATGTTGCAAATCTGCAAACTTGTAAGAAAGAATGAACACCCTACCTTACTGCCATCAGGTTTTTCTACCACAAAAACTTCACTCCAAGCCTGTATTCCTGTTGTCTCTCTCTCACAACCTCCCCTCCAAGAGAAACCAGTTAATGGCTCATCATCTCCTCCCATCCATGACTCAGATGACTACAGAAGAGGGCAAGAACATCAAATGTGCAAGCTTAAAACTGTTGTGGCAGGCTTAGCAGGTTTGACACTCAAGGTTAGGAAACAATAAAGACATGCCAGGAAGGCTGAGGGCCATAAGACTCTGCAGACATGAGAGGATCGCTAACCTGATTGTGCATGTAGCGCAGCATGAAGTCCAGCAAAAAGGATTTGCCCTTGCGAAAAGCACCAGCGACAGACAGCACTACCACATTGAGGTCTTTGACATGGTCTTGCATTAGAATCTTCTCCAGTGCCTCAGCATCCAACTCAAATTTATGGTCATCTTCGTTTGCAAGCACAATTTGTATAGGCCGAGCACCCTGAGCAACTGGCTCTTCCTCCTCAGCACAAGGAGCATCGCCATTTGTCTGTGAGCTTAACTCTGTCATTGTGCTGGAATTCTGAGCTGGGCACAGCTGCACCTCTTCCACCCCTGTCATAGCTGAATAAAAAAATATTCACAACATGATTTAATGGTGATTTATACGAAAGACTTAAAATTCATCACAGAACATTAAAAACAGACAAAAACTAGTCAAACTGAAATGGTTTTATAATATATAACCAGCATTTCAATTCAAGGAATACATCTCTACATTAATTCATTCATTCATTATCTTCCGCTTATCCTCTATTAGGGTCGCGGTGGGGTTCCCATGCCCATCCAGGGGAGAACGTCTCGGGCGCTGGGCAGATAGACCCAGGACAGGGCGCCAATCCATCGCTGGGCACACACTCACTCACACAGACACACTCTATAGGGGGCAATTTTTTGAGAATTGAGAATTAGAACGTGCTAACCACTAAGCCACCGTGCCGCTACATCTCTACATAATGAACTAAATAGATGGTTGTCTGTTGTGCTAGTATAATAGGAGCAGAGTGTTGCTTGGGTGTTCATATACTCCACGTCTGCTTCTTGTCTAATCTATTATGCACAACTATATTGTTTCACGTAGCAGATTTAAATTCAAATAGTCAAGGTCCATTTCAAGCCCATCCACAGATGGTTCAACGTCCAGGAAAATGACCTTAAACCTGCTATGAAAAAAAGCAAAGCAATGGCTTACTAATAAAACGGTAGTCCTTGAGTGGCCAGTGTCAAAATATAAAAACTTAATTTTAGGTTGTAAGATAAAAAGTAACTACTTTAAACAAAACAAAAAAATTACAGGCACAGTATCTGCCAACAACTCAGAACAATAAAATAACAATGTATGGGGGATGCATAATACTGTGGTGACCTTTTTTTTTACTTTAAATATTTTTTAAATAAAATAAAAAATAAAAAAACTGGCAACTGAATGGATAAGCCAAAACATGCTACAGCAAGACGTCATTTGGTTAACTGGCAAAAATTAACTCAAGCAACAGTCCAAAGCAGCAAAGAAGTGGATGAGCAGAGACTTAAATGGAAAATCTGTAGCACAACTGCAAACTTGTAGAAACTTTTAAAAAAGCAGCAGGCTTTAGTCAGCAAAATCTGTTTTAAATATAAAATTGAAGTGTTTCATAATAAGTCGTTATTTTTTGTTTTTACATGAATACTGTTACACATACTGTATCATAATTGGCTAACTACACATATAAAAATGGACAGCAGTAAACAAAACAATTAGGGCTTTTTACAAAAGTCATTGTATTATCAGCACTTGTATTTTGAAATAATTCAGATGCCAAAAACAACTGTCGAATGAATACACTGTAGGACACATCAGTCATTCAGTAGATAAGTTTATTATGATAACATGACGTGAGAGTCACAATAGGTCGTGTTCAAATCACAGATGGGGAGGACAGTATTAAACCCAGTGTCTTAACATAAACATACACACTGAATTTAAAAATTTTTCTCTCTTTCAAAGCACAAATCAAAACAAAGCTCAGTTTATAATAAGCAGATTGTCAAGACTCTAGTGGCAATTAAGTCAAGGGCAACCAACAGGGAAAGTTTACTGAGTCTGTTGGTCTGTTCCTGACTGTAACCTGAGCTGAGGAGATTTAAACGCTCATGTTGTTACGTAATGCTTCATATAAAATCAAACTTATAATTCTATCTTTAAACATTACGATTGATAAACCTAAAAACTTAAATTTGCCAATAACCAAAGTGACATTTATATCAGCCAGTTCAAACAAATACAAAGGTCCTAAGAATAACGTAAAAAATAATAATAAATGCTCAGTAAAATTACTTAAATGAGAATTAAGCTGCCATTGATTTTTAAAATAACCAAGACTTCCACTGGGTTAAAAAAAAAAAAAAAAAAAAGCAATATGCAAATATAACATCTAGGGCTGCACCTAATGATTAATTTTTTTTATTGC
>JAFMOD010000419.1:445412-452912 GCA_019802435.1 Corydoras maculifer | reverse complement strand
TCTGTGCCTCAAACAGCCTTTGCTCTGGAACAGCTGCCTCGTGAGGTTTCTTCCATGATCAGCAGTCTCACCAGTCATGAAGTGTAGTTATAGCGTCTTAGACACACATTGTCTAAAACATGCAAAAGAACTTTGTTTAGGCTTGTGTTGAATATTTCCACTTTGTTATTTATTCTGAGCTATTGTCAACTGCTTCTCAAAATGCATTTTCATTTACATGTGACTTGCTGCTCCTAGGACGCTGGCTGATGCTGTAAAGATCACACAGTGAGACAATAACAGTGGGCTACATGAAAGAGCCTTAAAAAAAGCCATTGTCCAGCAAACAGCCCCAGATCACTCTGGTCAGTTCAATGGCAGGTGTTGGCAGTGTAAGAAAAGATTGTATATGACATGATAATGCCATCCCCAAATGGTTGGGCACTAGGAGGTCACCAGTCATTAATCCTTTTACAAAAAAACTAACCAAAGGCCACTTCACAAAATAGCATGGCCAGGCTCAAAACACATGTTCTCTAAGTGCCACAAAAACAAGACAGCATTGATGTGATGGCATTAAAAAGCACAGGTTTGACTGTCTCTAATGTGTATCCAGGCATGCTACAAAACAACAAAGTTTTCTTCTTTATTAGTGCCACTATATTACAAATTCTGGCTGTTGGATATCATAAGGTATATAACCTCCACAGGATCTCGAAGAGTAAGCATGTCAAATGTTGAGGTATTTAATGCAACGGTGTGGATTTGTATGGGGAACACACAAATAGACAGAGTTTTTTTGTGAATTATCTTTGTCAATTGATAAATACAGAAATTAAAAAACTGATGTTTGCCACAGAAATGTTAATATGAAAACTATTTAGATGCCCATCCTATGCATTTTCAAAACTGGATTTAATTGCAGAGTGAACATTACAGGCTGGTACACACAGAGGCTGAAACTAGGTTATAAAGGAGCTATAAAAAAAAATCCACAGAGACACTGCGATGAGGGGCTTCAAGATTACAAAATAAAATCACTACTAACCACATAATGTTATCTGCTCCATTTCATGGGGTAACAATGAATAAACATCATCCATCCATCCATCATCTTCCACTTTATCCCCTACTAGGCGAACGTGCTAACCACTAAGCCACCGTGCCACCCTGAATGCTTCTGATAAAGTTTATCATTAAACCCAAGGTTATAATTTAATTTGAAGCTAGCAGAGGTCATTTTTATGGAGTCCACGCAGTCCTTTCTTTTGTAGTTGCTCTTTGATTTTATTATGTTTGCAGCTTACAGCACAGCAGTTACAGTGATGTCATAGAAAACTATATTGGCTCTATGACTAATGTTTAATTAATTGTTTCTGTAAAGTTTTATTGGTGACACAAAGCACACAATAATAATCATCTGTTGGTTGATTGACAAAAATGTTCACTATGGCACTAACAAATAGAGCAAAACCAATCTGCATGGAAATTAAACCGATTCCTTGATGGGAGCGCTTCTTAAATGGTGGTACTAACAAAAGCATATAAACAAAACTACATTTCTAAGAACATTTTTATATTTAATTTTCTTTACTTTATATTATTCTTTAATTTTAATTTGCATTTATTTTTTATTTCATGTCTAATTTTGAAAAAATCTTCCACTAGGGGTACGAGGGAGTTCCCATGCCCATTCAGGAGAAAAAATTTCTGGCACTTGGCAAATACACCCAGAACAGGACGCACACCCTCACTCACTCACACACACACACACACACACACACACACTATATAGGGGTAATATGAATAGGGTCCAATTTAGAGCCGCCTATTCACCTTAAATCCATGTTTTTGGACTGTGGGAGAAAACCAGAAAACCTGGAAAAAAACACACAGATACAAGGAGAACGTAGAAACTCCACCCTAATCGGGACTCAAACCTGGATCCCCAGCGCTGAGAGGCGGATGGGCTAACCCTTACACGACATTGCCACTCCATTTTGAAAATATATTAAAGTTGCTGTACTTTTCATGAGAAGAATGAATGAAGCGATTTACAATTATACATATATGATTTAACTGTACAGTTAGAATTTAGAAACTGTAAAATCTATTTCTGTTACACACATAATGTAAGTAAATTTTCTGTATTTTTTAGATTTATCTACACTGAAAAAAAACATTTTTGTACTGTATTTGATAGGGCTTACTTAGAAATATATAAATGGCTACATACTTTGTAAACATATTTTTCTTTAAAGTTCATATGTTCACTGCAAATATTACACATTTCATTCTGGATATCGACCCAATATTCTAACGTTCCCATTAGTACGACTTTGTTTTACCAGTTTTAGTCTTTTTAAATAACTGGTTATTCTGTTTTTTCTAAATGCCCCATGTAGAGTGTGTTTGTGTGTGTGAGTGAGTGCCCAGCATTAGATTGGCGCCCTGTCCTGGATGTGTCTGCCCAAAACGTTCTTCCCTTGGATGGTCATGGGGAACCCCACAGCGACCCTAATAGAGGATAAAGCAGAAGATAATGAATGAACGAATGGTTATTCTGTATTAAACTTACTTATAAATAGACCTGCTACGCTTTCAAAATTGCCCCATATAGTGTGTGTATGTGTGAGTGAGTGTGTGCCCAGCAATGGATTGGCGGCCTGTCCAGGGTGTATCTGCCCAGCGCCTGAGACGTTCTCCCCTGGATTGGCATGGGGAACCCCACCGCGACCCTAATAGAGGATAAAGCGGGAGATAATGAATGAATGAATAAGACCTGCTACGCTTTTTGGCTTTTTTTGGTGATTTTTCTTTTACAACAGCAGAAACTACAATTCCCATAAGGTATTTGAACGCCTGATGGTCACATGACAGGACACGAACCAGCGCTTTAGAGGACGACTATTGCTTAGGAACGAGATCGATCTGTACTATTGACACGATACGTTTGGGCAAAATAAGGGTTTTGTTTAATTTTTAACACGATTTAGATCACGTGTTGAAAGTTGGTGCGTTGAGGTTTTAGGCATAAAGTGTCGGAAAAATGTCCGAAGTAAAGAGAGAGGTTGTATCATTGGGGAGCGATCAGCACTCTGTAGAGAAATGGACACTGTGCTCGCGGTATGTGAGTGTGGAAATCCTCTCTCTCGGCTGCATTATCACCTCCATCAAAACTCCTGATCGACACGGACAGAGTGCGGACATAGTGTTGGGCTTCAATGAGTTAGAAAGTAAGTTCTGCCCAAGGCTTGTTCATTAGAACATCTGTTATACTTGATCTCAAATACAATGTGTATAGTTTTGGAGAAATCATAGAACTTTTCAGATTACAGTTCACAAAGATCTTTTGATGACATGTTTGTAGAGCTATTCAAGTTATGTGTTAAAAACCAGAGATTAGAGAACACAAGCACAACTATGAAAAGAAATACGTAAACCCTGTTAGCACAAAACTGCTGTTAATAATGCTAATAAAATTTGTTCTCATTAGTTAAGGAAAAGTAATGTTTTTGATTTGCATGCTTCGTTTGTTATTCTTTGGTGTTGATTTCTGAGATTTAATGTTTTCTGATTTTTGTTCTTTTTTTGAGTTAAAATGTTTTTACAAGTGACTATTCTTATAAAGGAAAATAACCATTCTTTGCAAAGTATATTTTTGTCCAGTTCTAAAATGTTTAACACAGAATTATGTTATTAAATTTAGACCGCCGTGCCAGCCAAAAAGAGCAATATGTAAAGCCAGAGACATGTTTTTTGAAATCTTTTACACAGTTTTGCAATATATGAAGACTCCCCACTGTTTTTGCAATCCATGTCCACAGATGGAATGCAAAAAAACTTGGGAATAGGTTGTAAATCATTGGCTATAAATTGTGTTGACTTTTCTACTTAGAAATTTCGCAGAGAATTAAGAGATAATACTGAAGACATTTCAGTGAATGGATCTGCAAAAGGCTCTGTATTTTATGGAAACATTGTATTTTTGCTGCTAGGTTTTAGTTTAAAATGAGTTAACAAACTGTTTTAAACAGAAATGACTAATACTTAGTCTATCTACAGGCATGGCTTCTGTAATGGGGAAAAATGTCATCCCAGATTATATACAACAGGGGATATAAGGAAAACATACAAAACTCACATATGCAGTAGATGGGAAATTACTTTACAAGAAAGTGTTCTATAAAAGTTTTTACTGATTAAAGTGTGTATAATGTTTGTTTGTATAATTTTCAGGTTTTTCCATTTATTTGTAAAATTACTCTGTTAATTAGACTTAATACAAATGTATGTTCACAGATTATCTTACCAATACTCGTTACTTTGGAGCTGTGGTTGGACGAGTTGCAAACCGTATTGCAAAGGGCCAATTTGTAATTGAAGGTAAGGTGTACAATCTGGCCATCAATAATGGACCCAATGCCCTGCACGGTGGACTCAGAGGCTTTGATAAGGTAAACTAAAAACATGCTTTCATAACTGAAAATGTGTTTTAATTAAACCTTTGTTCTGGTTTATGTTAATTCTGTGTTTAGGCCATATGGAAATGTGAAGCTGTGGCTAATGGAGTCACATTTAGCCATTTTAGTCCTGATGGTGATGAAGGGTATCCTGGCAACCTAAAGGTTTCTGTTACCTACACATTGGAAGAGAACACATTGAGCATACACTACCATGGCCAAACTGACCAAACTACGCCAATCAACCTGACCAATCACTCTTATTTTAACCTGGCTGGACAGGTGAGAGTCAAAATAGAAAGTACACATACTTACCGATTAAAGAAAACTAAATGCTTTTGGTTTCATGTATGTAATCATTACATACCAGTTAACATACCTACCAGTAATCAAAGTAATAAAATGCATTTCCTTGCTATGTAATGCTTACATGTGTAATGACAATAAAGTTTAATGTAATCTAATGTATGTATAGTGTTATACAAGTGGACATTCAAGTTTCAAACATTTGTTACTGTGAAATGCAAAGAGAAATAAAAATGACATGCTTTCCAAAAGCATACAACGAAAAGGCACATTTCTTTAATACGAAATTAAGTAATTTAGGTTTTATTTTAATGAAGATTATGTCTTTATTTTCGTCTTTTACACAAAAGGATCCAAAGCAATACTTTTCCCAGGTTGTTTTTGTAGCCTGCTATGCACCTTTTATTTCTTGTTGTTGTTCATTCTTCCTTACAATAGGCTTCTAATTCTGAGAGTTTCCAGTGTATTTTAGTTTGGATCATCCTCATATTTATATTATAAACTCCATTTTAGTATAGTAAATGAAAAAAAAAAAGATTTATAACTTTAAAAGGTGTGTTTGACCAGTAAGTTATTATAAGTTTTTTATATCTTTGTTCAAGTATCAAGTATTTTTTATTTGTCATTGCACAATATAAAGCACAGTGCAATATATGTGGAACGACAGCATTTCCAGGAACAAGGTGCTACATATAACAGCCAACACAAAGTGCACATGTGCAAACACAAGGATTACAATAAATACAGGATGATACACAGTACAGTAAACAATAAACATTCAAGTAATGAACATTTTTTTTTGTTACAAGCTACACTGAAATAAATAAAAGTATACACAGAAAGAAATATATATATATATAAATGTTTTAATACTTTGAAAACACTTATGTTGAACATGTTTGTGTTTAACGGAGTTTGTTACATCTTTTTGTAGGTTTGTGGTTAAATGGGCTTTAATTTACCAGCTTAGTGAGAAAAAGCAACAAATAGGATTTTGTACTTTAAAATGCATATTTCTATAAATGTTTGTAAGTACATTTTTTATAAACTAAGTAAATGGTTTTTATAGGGGTATGCAGAGTCCCTTTTTTTTTATAAAACTTTGAAAATGACTTCTTAATTAAGGTTTAAGACTTTGGTAATAGTTGAGTGAGAGTTCCATTGCCAAATCATTTGCAACCACTTTACATTTTTGTTATTCTAATTTTTACACAATAAAATGATACATAAATCCTGCTTTATAAAGTTCAGAAAATTTTTTAATCATTAAAATCATGCCTATTTGACTAATTATTTTAATTGTGCAAGTATTTACAGTAACAAAAATCTTAACTGTAACAGCACAAACATTTGCTGATCTATTATCAGACTAAATAAAGGATTTCCTTTAATTTTTTAGGGCACACCTGACATTTATGACCATGAAGTAAGCATCTCAGCCGAGGCATACCTGCCTGTCAATGAGACTATGATCCCCACAGGTACAATTCTCACTTTGTACTCTAATCAGAATGATTTCTCTGATGATTTCCGTTTCCTGCATGGATCCTGTGTAAAGAAGTGGAAGCTTTATAATACATTTTAAAAACGTCTTTATTTCTACAGTTTATATTATAACAGACTGAGTACAAAAAATATTAGCATGGTTAATAATATAATGCAAATAAAATCAAAAATAGGCCCACTATGAAAGCATAATTTAAACCTAATTAAGAATTTATTTTTTTAATCAGTCTTCAAAAAAATGTGTCATGTATAACAACCAAGTCAGCCCACTTGCTATCTTAGAGAAAAGTTTTTTTTTTATGCATGGCCTTTCTGAGATCACTTATATGCTAACACCCACAGCTAATTGTTTATAGGCTACATTAGGAGTCTTTTAAAAAGATTCTAAAAATGTTTCATGACATTCCCAGGTTTCACAGATCTAAAACTTACTGGGAACAGTACATGTCTAACAATTTTTAAGTTCTGGTTCAATTAATTGATTACATACCATTTTTTTTGCAGGCGAGATAAGATCTGTGGAGAATTCACCATTTGATCTTCGGAAGCCTGTTCTTCTGGGACCTCGACTTAAGGAACTTACTGGTCCTGGTTTTGATCACAACTTTTGTCTTCAGTTTCCAGAGCAAAACAAACAAGAGAAAATGTGTGCAAGGTGCTTATAATGATCCTAAAAGTATATGTTCAGTAACTTAACATACTTATGTAACATATTTTGTTTGTTTACCTTTTATACAGAGTGGCACATAATGGAACGGGACGTGTTCTGGAGGTTTATACAACTCAGCCTGGCGTTCAGTTCTATACCTCAAATTTCTTGGATGGAACATTTAAGGGAAAAGCAGGGGCAACATACCCCAAACACAGTGCCTTTTGTTTGGAAACTCAAAGCTGGCCAGATGCTGTAAATCAGGTAGGAAACATACAAGGAAACATGGCTTTTATACTTGTATCATACTTTTTGGTATATTAAGATTATAATTATACTGGAGAGAAGGCTCTAGTCCTTGAAGTAGTCGAGCATTGCACTTACAGTGGGTTGCAAAAGTATTCATACCCCTTGAACTTTGCCATATTTTGTCACATTACAACCACAAACATAAATATATTTCACTGGAATTTAATGTGAAAGACCAACACAAAGTGGTATACAATTGTGAAGTGGAATGAAAGTTATACATGAATCAACAATTTTTTTACAAATAAAAAACTGAAAAGTGCGATGTGCAAAATTATTCAGCCCCCT
>JAFMOD010000419.1:362879-380423 GCA_019802435.1 Corydoras maculifer | reverse complement strand
TTGTGCACGTGATTGGTTTTCGTTTGTATTTATTTCCTTCTTTCCCTGTACTCGGTGCACTTCGTGGTTTAGTTTATGTTCACTCGTCGTACCTGTGTTTTGTGGTGTCTCTACACCTTTAAAATAAAATTCCAATTCCCTGTTACCTGCGTGCCTGGCTCCCTTCAGCGCGTTTGAGCGAGACGGCTCTGCGCTTTCTATGCGCAGCTGCTTTATTCTCCGGGTAGGCGAGTGTAACAGTGTGTGTATAAAAATTATTATGGAAAATATGTATAAAAATATGGAAAATATGTATATAATATAATACAGTATAACAGCAGTGAAAAGTCATTCATATTGATAGCTGTTTATTTATTCTTCTATGTTCCCATTGGTTCCTTTTTGTTATATAAGCCTTTTGCTTTTCCACTTTACTCTGAGGTTTATTTGTTTGTAAGTGCAGTTCTTAGTGCATTTCTTCTTTGTCCTCATCTTGTAAGCCATTTAGACAGCTTGCTTTTTTTGTAATCTTCATTATCATTATCTGCATTACAATCAATTTGTGTTTAATTTGTTATTCAGTGATTACATCTTCAGTCTGTGTTTAGGGTCTGTAGATTTTCTAATGTTCTTTTATCTTGGCTTTTGTGTGTTGTGTATTATAAATATATGTCCTTTATTTTATTAGCCATTTCATCCTAGCTTCTTGTTTGACTTTTAGCTCATTATAGTTGTCAGATTTAGCTTTTGTTAGTTTTTATATTCATTTTTTTCCTGCATTACACAGTGACACATGCTTTTTTTTTTTAGATTATGAGATAAAATATGAATACAATTTTCTGGAGTTAAATGCAAGATGTCTGTTGTTGATTTCTGTACTGAATTCATTGTGAATTTCATTTTCTACTGTCCACTTCTATGAACAAGGCTTTTCAGGTACAATACTTGAATGTTTTCAATCCTATTTAACATGATTCCAAACTCTGCAGCCCTACTTGTGTTCAACCAGCCCAAGTCAACTCATGTCATTCCACTACTCATTACTCTCCATTGGCTCCCTGTAGCTGCTTGCATTCAATGTAGGACACTGACTCTGGGCTACAGAACCATTTCTGGATCAGTACCCCCTTACCTTGACTCTATATTTTAAAAATACACTTTAACTCTATGTGCGTATGTGTTGCTCTATTGGTGCTTGTCACCTGGTAATTCCACCTCACCTAGGTGCTATTTCTCACTCTGTTGCGTTCACTACTGCAAAATGGTGGAACGTTCTTCCCAACTCCATAACGTGGAGTCACTTTAGGAAACAACTGAAACTCTCTTTTGCAAACACTTGATGTAAAAAAAGGGTGTGGGGTGGGGGTGTGGGATAGAACAGTGATCATGTTTGAAAAGTTGATCAAGTGAAAATTATCAAGTTTGAAAAAGTGTAGGCAGCACGGTGGTTTAGTGGTTAGCACGTTCGCCTCTCAGCACTCGGGATTCCCGGTTCTAATCCCCATCTGGGTGGAGTTTCCATGTTCTCTCCGTGTCTGCGTGGGTTTCCTCCGGGTTCTCCGGTTTCCTCCCACAGTCCAAAAACATGGATCAATTCAATTGAGTTCTCCAAATTGTCCCATATAGAGTGTGTATGTGTGCGTGTCTGTGTGAGTGAGTGTGTGCCCAGCAATAGATTGGCACCCTGTCCTGGGTGTATCTGCCCAGCGCCCGAAACGTTCTTCCCTGGATGGACATGGGGGAACCCCACCGCGACCCTAATATAGGATAAAGCGGAAGATAATGAATGAATGAATGAATGAATGCAAAAGTATAGTTAAAAAAGTATAGTAGTTTTCATTAACAAAGTATAATAAAAAGTATAGTAGTTTTCATTAACTACTGACTTGTGTTGATCTCATTTGTAAGTCGCTTTGGAACAATGCGTCTGCTAAATGACTAAATTTAATATAACTTTAAATTTAAAAATGATTTGTTTTTGTGGGGACTATAAATGCCTCTCATTCTCTGTAATCAGACTGTGCTGACTAAGTCTGTACCTGGTCAGAGTGCTCCACAGTTTTAAAACAATCACGGTACTCAGTTACAGTGTCCATCCATCCGTCCATCCGTCCGAGAATAGACAGGGCTAGAATTGAGAAATAGAGTAGTAGTTATCTTGAAAGAAGGATGAGTCTGATAAGTGTAAAGCTGGACATTAATGGACTGCTACTGAATATAATTATTACATATGCTCCACAGGTGGGTTATAAGATGAAGGAGAAAAAAAGATTTCTTGAGTTGTATGAAGTTTTGGAGAAGGTACCCAAAGAGGAGAGACTTGTAATTGTAGCTGACTTTAATGATGGTGAGGGAAATTTAAGTGACGAGGAGGTGTTTGATATGGTGCTAGATTGATCATAGAATTGCAAATGATGGAAAGGTTAGAGTGAAAACATATTTTTAACAATAAAGTCCAGGTGACTGTAAGGTGGTGGCAAGGTAAGGTAAAGAAAGAAATGGAGATGGCAAAAAAATTGCTTACGACAGACAATATGGGATTTTGGACACTAAGAAAGGTGAAAAAAGAACTTGTATCAATTAGCAGAGAAACAGAGCTGGAAAGAACAGTCATTAGGTTAGAACGATAAAGGCTCGGATGGAAATGTGTTGTTAAACTAGGAGGATATATTGAAAATAGTGGTATGTAAATTTTAAGGAACAGATAAATGTAGAAAATGGGCAGAGAATGTAGTGGAGTAACCAAATCTTAGAAAGTGCAAAGATGCCTGAAGAATGGGTCCTATATTCCAAATAAGGGTGATGTGCAGAGCTGTAGTGACTAGAAAAGAATAACCAGCAAGATCAAAACTATGATGATGATATATATAAAAAAAAAGCAAGTCTGTTTTAACAACTGCTTCTTCCACAGTGAACATCCTCACATACCGATCTCTGTAAGGTATCAAAGCAGCTGACTTTTTAGCAGGTTACCTTCAGTGCACAGGAGATCATTAGGATAATTGTACAGACATGTACAGTTCATTCTGCTTTAGGAAAGGTACCATTATCTGCCATCCTCATCTTAAACAACTTTTATCAGGCAGACGATGCAAAGCCATTTACAACCATACCTTCTGATTGATTTAAAAGCTTTTTTACACAAAACCAATCATCCAAAAGTCCATCATCCATCTTTTTGTTCCAGTGTCTGACACAGCCTCAATTATTCACTAATGCTCATTTCTAAAGATTAACAAATTCATCCAACTGTGATATGTCTCTGTAGACATCCTCTATTGCTTTGCTGTTGCTTGTACATTGTACATTTAAGCTGTTGTTTTGTTTAATACTTATAATATTGCACAGAACTACACTATTTATTTATTCAATTGTATTTTAATGCTTTTTTCTAATGTAACTATAAATTTAATCTTGCTGATATTGTGCATTGACAATAACATATATAAGAACAGGAGGCAACTGTGTGATGAGGCCATAAGAAATGCAGATATCTTGGGGGCTTGACATATTGGTCAAGCAGAAAATCCATTACTTCCACCCTGCTGTTCAGCTCAGAACATGCTGCTCAGGACTGTGCATGACACTCACTAAGTCTTTACAGTCAGCCTTCGGGATAATTACTAAAACTAGTAAAAGAACCAAAACATTCATTATCTTCCATTTTATAGCATGCTTTTAAATGGTCATTTTGTGCTTTGTGGTAAAAGAAACAACTTTTAACTGTTAGATAATATCTGTTATGTCTTTTAATATACTTTTTGGTTTAATAATAAATCAAGTCAGTTGTGAGGGATGTAGACAGGACATGCTGATTTAAATTGTATTTTACTGTAGCACTCTCAGCACCGGAGTCCAGATTTGATTTTCAATCTGGTTTGAGTTTCCATGTTCTCTTGGTATCCCCATGGGTTTCCGCCGGGTTCTCTAGTTTCCCATAGTCCAAAAACATGGATTTAAGGTAAACTGTATGCATTGAAATTGCCCCTATATACTGTATAATTACAGTATGTTTTCATGTGGAGTGGAGTTTCCATGTCCGCATGGGTTTCCTCCGGGTTCTCCGGTTTCCTCCCACAATCCAAAAACATGGATCCAGGTCAAGTGAATTCTCCGAATTGCCCCATATAGAGTGTGTTTGTGTGCGTGTCTGTGTGAGTGAGTGTAAGCCCAGCGATGGATTGGCGCCCTGTCCTGGGTGTATCTGTCCAGCGCCCGAAACATTCTCCCCTGGATGGGCATGGGGAACCCCACCGCAACCCTAGTAGAGGACAAAGCGGAAGATAATGGATCATCCATCCATTATATATATGTGTGTGTGTGTATATAGATATATGGATATATATATATGTGTGTGTGTGTGTGTGTGTGTGTGTGTGTGTGTGTGTAAGTATGCCCAACTATTGATGTCCTTGGTGTATCTGCTCAACACCCGAAACAGTCTCCTCTGGATGGGCATTGGGAACATCCCCCCAATTCAGCGGAAGATAATAAATGAACAAATGTAAATCATAGTTTTCCATATTTAACATGTTTTATTTGTCTGCATGTGTTTTGCATGTTTTAGAAAGAACACTTAACTTCACTTAGAATTTTTTCCTGTTTCCTAGTTGCTTTTCTAGCTTTCTACTTTTTAATATTGCTTGTTTTTCCCTCAGGTGTGTTCAGTGTATTAATTTGTTTCACCTGTTTCTGCTGTCATGTGTTCTCCCTCTCTTTTTTTTGCTCTCTTATTTGTCTCACAATCTGCACCTATTTTAGTTCTTGTTTCTGTGCTGTTTGGTAGGTTGTATCCGTTTATGTAATAATCTTCTGTTCAAAAAATCTAATTGCAAGGGCACATTCTTTTCTGTTGTTAAAAAAAATCTACCTGTTTAATTTATGTGGCCTTGTTGGTTATTTTTTTTGTTATTTGGAGGTGGTTTGACAGAATACCACAATAACCACAACCACAATATTTATTATTTAATATTTGTAGTGCATTTTATTATCCTTTCCTGAAGCTGCTTCTCTCCCCTAATACCTATTATTTTGGTCACTGTTCCACTATAATGGCTGTGAAAATATTTTTTTGTCTGGGGTATGGATCAATGACTTTACCTGCTGTTTGTGCCATGTGTCTTGACTGCTAACTGTGATCGCACTGCATTGCATTGTTGGTATCTTTTCCTTGAGTACCAATGGCATGGCAAGTCTGTTCACTGTTCAAGAACACTGCTTGAAAAAAAAATCTTTTTATATTGGGCTGAAGACCTCATTTTCTCACATTCTTGCATCAGGTCATGATTTTAAAACTGTGCTAATGGCAAAATTTCCAGCAGTAAATTCCTACAGCAGAACTTTTCTGGTGGCAGTCATTTTGCTTGGAAAAAAATTGTAAAATGTCTTTTAGTTTAAAGCCTGAATTCAATAGCTTGGAAAGCATATGTTGTTCAGTCAGCTCTAAGACTCTGAATTAAGTGTCCAGTTTAAAGAGCATTACTGCACCTAAAAAAAATAATAAATATGTGTTCAAAAGCAGGATACAATACTGACATGAATTACCATTCCATCCATCCACTTTATTCTCTACTAGGGTCATCCCCATGGTTCCCCATACCCATACAGGGGAGAACGTCTTGGGCGCTGGGCAGATACACCCAGGATAGGCTAAATCTATCGCTAGGCACAGACTCACCCACACAGACACACACACAAACACACTCTATATGGGGCAATTCGGAGACCTAAATATATATATTTATATAAATAAATTTATATATATAATTTTTTTTTTGATATAGCCAGCCAGTTTTTTAGATATCCATGGTGTACAATCATATATAATTGTAAAAACTTTTTATTATTATCTCCACAAATATGGCAGTCATATATGTCATTTAACATAAAAGTATAAAATGAGTATAAAATAACTGTTGTGGACATTGCAGTGCTTTAGCAGTAGTACTAGCTGAAAGTTAAAACAGTGCTACAAGTTATCAAAAATAATTGAATTGTAGTGGGACTGAATCATGGTGGCCAGATGGACTATGTTGGTAAAACCAGGGAAATACTTACTAACACAGGATCTGATCTGGTGTTGCTCTGAACACAACATCTCAGATGACTAATCCTGTTCTGGTGTTTTCTCTTTCTTAAGATTAGTTGACACTCTGTTGACAGCCAATTCACCTTCAAAAAGGTCAAACCCCTTTCCACCCCAAGATGACAGAAACTCAGATCACAATATTAAATCCATCTCTAATACACATTTTTGTTGGCCATGCTTGAGAGCACTTCCTGCTTCAGTCTTTTCAGCCTTGAAGAATGAATAGTCTTACCGGACCTCTTGACAACAGGGTTGAGTTGGTGGAACCTCACTGGGGTAGAAAATGAATGAAAATGTGTGTGCATTATGATGCTAAGAGTATACTAATCCTCTCCAAAAAACAGTATTGCTTTATAGAGGTGTGCTTGCCAGACGAGCCATGCAGTGCATGGCAGAGAACAGGTTTCAAGTGCCACTGTGTGCCTACATCCTTTCCCGCATGCACAGCACGTGGGCACCACAACTCTGGTGCAACGGGTCACTTATTACTTATTACTGCTGTCTCAATCCATCTGCATTTTTGCAATGCCACCTGCCTTTTAACTGCCACCTCGCCCCACCCTGATTTCTTGTGATGCAGCATCTACCCACTGTCATTACTCTTTTTAGAGGTTAGGATTTAGGAACTTGGCAAGGCATGGTCTAACCATGGTCTTTTCTCTAAATATATGCTCTCTGAAATTGATGGCAAGTGCAGAGGTTCTAAATTGACACCACTTTTGAATGATCCTTTAACACACTGACAATGCTACTTGTTTTCTGTCCTGTCATTAATCACGTTAGTGTTGGATTGTGGCTTTCTTGCTGCAATGATCCATCAACATGTGATCTATGTGCCCAAGTTTTTCTTTCTAGTTTGTGGCACTACCCTGTTTGATCTGGGGCACATTGCTGGAATACTGTCCTAATCTCCATAACAGTGCATCACAGTGGCTGGTCAAGGCTTTATCCTTATTGTTCTAGCCCTTGATTCATCCACCTTGACATGGGTCAAGACAGACACACTTAGTATCAATTGGTGCCACAGTGTTGGAATAGGGAAAACATTAAACAAACCAAAATGTTTGTGAGGCATTGAACAGACACATCAATATAGAATGAATACACCATTTCCAAATAAACAAATGCTGTTGACTTTAATCAAAAAAAGATTATTTATTCATTCCTGAAGAAATAATACAATATGTGTCTCACATCACGGCGAAAATACATTGTATTTATTAGTTATATTATTGACTGACTGTGTGGTTGAATAAGTGCTTAATTGTGGATTATGCTAATCACTAGTGCAGAAAAATATTGAGAAGAGTTTATGTAAAGAGCATGAGGATGGTAGTTCATGATTAATGTGGTTTCAGAGTCAGAGTGTGAGGGAGACTAGTTCTGAAATCTCTTCACAGGCACTTTGAAGTTAATGCCTAAAATGCAATTAAATCCAAAGCTGCTGATGCTCTGTTTCCACAAATCAAACATTTTTGCTTTTGAGGATCTCTTGGCTTGTAGCGCGTGAAATGTGAGTTTTAAAATTTTCACTCTTAATTCCCCATCCAGAACCCTTGGCCGCAACACACACATGCACACATAAACACACACACAGACACACACACCTCTTTACTTTTTAGCCCTTTCTTGGATTTCCCTCTACTTTACTCCCATATGCTATCTCCCTCTCTCTCATCTCCCTCTTTCCCAGTGCTATACATTTCGATGTTGACAGCAGTGAGTAAATGTGCTTGGTCAAGCCTCATTAGCTTGGCAGAGTAATCCGGCACATTCTGCGTAGCTGCAATTCGAGGACGGGCTCTAGGTGATGCACTGTGCTGTGACTTATGCTCTTTTCTTTGTCAACACATGCGGACCCTTCAGTGAAAATCATTTGCTTCAACCTCCATGTAATTAATTGCCTGTTTTTTTTATAGTACTTGCTTAAAATTATTATCATGTAGAAGAAGTCTTGCTTGAATTTATTCTTGCAGAATATGGATTTATTCTTTAAAAACCATTGTTTAGTTTGTCAGAAACTGTCAGATTGTCTGTCATCTATTAGTTACCTGTACAGGTATTGTGTGATTTAATTCGCATTTCTGTGGTGCAGTAGTACTCGTGCAGTATTTGATTGATTATTTCAACTACTATCTCCTTGCCTCTATTGTGCCTGGTCTTCTTTAACACAATTTCTGCATGTCAAAACCTCTACATGTCTTAACCATCTTCTTTTATTGGCATCGTTACTAATGCTCTCTTTCTCCCACACATCATTGACTCCATTCTTAACACCATTATAAATCACACCCTTTGGTCCACTATTATAACCTATCTAGACAAGGTACAGTGCACAAGGTCCCTTTAGCCTGGGACTAGGCAGACACACTATTTGCTATTTCTCACTACTTTCTCTAAATACATATCCACTGCCAAAACCTCCATCTTCATGTCTAATATTTAAAATATCTGTTTAATATTTCCATATATCCTAAAATTACCTGTTTAAAATATTCATATTCATGTTTGTTTAGTAACAGGATAATAGATCTACCTACACTCTACTTATTTGTCCATATTATCAGTTCTAATTACTGTAAAGATGGACTTTGCAGTTTTAGAGTTACAGACTGTAGTCCATCTGTTTGTGGACTTCAGTGCATACTGTTTTATTTCCCTTGACTCTTTTCTCTTATGGTCAGGACCCCAATAGTAGAATTACAGAGCAGGTATTATTTCGTTGGTACATTATTCCTATTCCAGCAGTGTCACTGAGGTGTTTAAATGAAACTACAGCCGCACTGCTGCACTACAACCCCCTCACTTAATCAGTGTCACTGCAGAACTGACAGTAAACAGCACACCACCTAAACACCTGTTTTGTGATGGTCCTGGCCAATAGAGAATAAAGAATCAACAGAACTAACAAAAAAATCTGACGTACTACAGGCTGTAATTGTAAAATTGTTCACATGATTGTCTGGTGTTGTATGATAAGCATCAGACTTTGCAGCAACTGATCTTGTGTCCTGAACATATTCTCTTTTTTTGTCTTTTTTAGTGTTTTAAGTCTTTATTGTTCAAAAACAAAAAGGGATTATCCAATCTATTATGATAATAGTGTGGAGAGAGTCAGGGAACAAAACTAATCAACCTCATCTGGTTTGTTTTCTGTTAATTATCACTTCTGTTTGGATTGGTTGCTCACTTTTATATACACCTACTGTTTTCTCTATCATATTGTTGTATTTATTTTGCTTTTGGTGCCTTCACATCTCATAAATATACTCATTTATCTCATTTACTCTGAAAGTAAATGAGATAAAATACAATAAAGAAGTTCGATTTTGTGGTACAAAATGTCATTATTATGGTTTTGCCCCATATTTCATAAGAAAATTGTCAGTCGGTTTAAAAACATTGTTTGGAAAGAATTTCAGTTTGACACCATTTACCAATACCAATATAATAAAGTTTTAAAGACAAGAAATCCTGTGTGTAAATGCCAATGATGAAAACTACTGGTAAATTTGTGTGACCATAGTCCAACTTTGCTCATGCACATTCTCCCTGGTGGACGGCAGAGATATAGCACCCTGTTTCAGACTCATTACAGTTAGTATATGAACACAGTGCTTATACATGCATGTATTTACAGTAATAAGTAAAATAATCATTTGTAAATAATTCAAATTTGTTCATTGTAATAAGAAAAGTCAAACGTTGAAGATGTGCTTTTTGGTGTTCAACAGCAGTTGTGTCTGGATTAGCAAGCAAAGTGTAGTTTCCTGCTACAGAGCAGCAAATGAAAATATGGGACTGTCAAAGTAAAGCAGATGAAATGCCAAAAAGCTCTTTCTCTAATGGTTGTGTGGTGTCAAGCAAAACATCAGACATAGCCAAATAATTGGCTGTTCAGTGACTTAATGATTATAATTAGATTCTCAGGATGAGACTAATGAATGTCTGTGGCTTGCATTTGAGAACTATGACATGGATTACTTGTCACAATATGTGAGACGCAATCTTACTCTGGATTCATTAACCCAGTCTCAAGCCAAAATATATGATAATTTGTAAAAGGTTGGTTAATTTGTTTTCCATGCTACTGACTTCATGTTTGTATATGATATAAGGTACTTACCCACAGGGATGGCTGGCAAAGAGGTGATATTTGATGTATCTTTGAAAAAAAAATCAGAACCCTTGGCCCTCTCCCCAGATGTGTGTTTGCCTTGGGATGAATATAAATCATTGACAAGGTGTCATAAGGCAGGGTGCATTCATACAAGAGATTCAGGCTACAGGAAGCAGGATAATTTATTGGCATTGCACAGAAACCTTGTAATATATCATTTTCTGAAATATGAACTTTTATCGATAAAGCAACGTGTGAAGTATTGATTAATAATATTATGAAGAAAGGTAATACTTTAAGTTTTATATTTTAAATATAAAATTTTTATGTCTTTGATTAAATTTTTTGAACTAGTACTATTCAGTATTATACAAGAGCACTGTGTTCTCAGGAAGTCGAAGTGCAACCTAGTGTGGAGAAGTTGTGCACACAGCACTATGCAGACAAATCTGTGGGTGGTGCACTTCAATTCACTATCAATGTGAGGTGCAAAGAATCAACACAATGCTCATGCTATAGGAACAAAGTGGGAATGGTTTGGATCAGAGCAACACCAGTGACTTTGGGACATACTAGAAAGTTTCCTGGCTTGTTCACATCTTCGCAGCTTCCAAAGAATAGTGTTTAGAGATGGACAGCCCTGATTTGACATTAAGGATGCAGCACCAATTTGTAAAGCAAGAGGGGGTGGAATAGAAAATGTGAAAAACGGCACAATCAGGTGCCAAAGAACCATTTAATAACACATGGCCTGCAGCAGAAGTCTTGTAATGCAAAAAGAATGATAAGTGGAATTTCTGCATAGATTACTGTAGACTTCATGTTGTCAAAGTTGAAGTCCTATCTGTTGTGGACTATGTGGACAAAGCGGGAAAAGGACGCCGAGCTGGCCATGATCAGAAAGTGCCAAGTGATCAAAGAAACCAGTGTAAATGTTGTGCTGCATGAGCTGATGATAAAAATCCCTGTTTCTAGCAGGACAGCCTTGAAGGACAGAGTGGGTTTCTATACATGTAAAATGATTCTCTTCAAAAGAAAATCAGTGTTCTGTAGTGTACATAGTTTGCATCTGATATTTTGGCATCGCTATAACAATAAAGCATCTTAGCCAAAGATTTTATTGGCCAGGCTGCACGGAGTACTGGAGCTGATTGTGCAGCTCTGCACATTGTGCAATGAAAAGAAGGTGCCAGCGCAGTGACCCAGAGAGAAGATGCAAGTAGTACAGTCCGGATTATCCAAATATTCAGGCATAGTCATGCTGAAGCCATTCCTAAACCCTGAACGAGACAGCTACTACATCATCATGACCATAGACTATTTGTCTAAGGGGCCTGAAGCCTATGTAATACCAGAGCAAATCACAGTGACCATTGCATGGTGCTTGCTTGAGTTCCTCAGCCAATTTTGAATCAAATGTCTTGAAATTGACACTCTTATCCTGGAGTGTGAGTTAAATTGCCAATTTAGCTTATGTTGGCACATCAGGAATGACAGAGAATGTTTAGTAGGGCAAGTTAAGTGCAAGAGCTCAAACGTCACTTGTGGATGAGTTGCATCGTTTTGATAATAAACACCAGAGCAGTGTTTCATAAGGCGACCGTATGGCGTACACACTCATGGTGATTCATTAGATCCATGAGTGGTGATTTGGCTCTTTAACCTTGCATAGCAAAATAGACAATATCTAAAGCTCCAGTGCTACTCAGCGGGATCCTGCACAGCTATAATTGCAGGGAGTAATTACAATTACTCTGCCGTTTTAAGGATTTTTTGTGTGGTCCTGCAGGTGTCTAGGGGTAATTTTCATACTCTCAAAATGCATTGTGGCTGATTTGTAATATTATCTGACCTTTTGTCAAAAAAATTAACAAGAACTAAAACAGTAAATACTTGAAACCAGTGCCATGTTTAGTTATTGCTACTTTTTGCTACATTGAATGTTGTTTTTTGAATTGAATTTTTTTGCTACATTGAATTTTGTTGTCTGCAGTATAGAATATATAGAGGTTATTACATATAGGTTGAATTATTTTACAAATATTTGTGGTGTCAGAGTGTGATATTGTAAAAAAAAATTGGCCAGCCCTATTTTCATTGAAGCTATCTGATGGAAATCTGTTTCAGACTGCACGGCCTCTATGCTGTGAGGGCAATTCACTGTTGTCCATCCTTGATGCAGGTGGGCTGAACTGAACCACAGTGATTGATAAGATGGGAATAGTTTAAGTGGAATTTCTAACAGATAGGACAAGGCTGATTGTGAGAAGTGTTGTGTTTTTATTTATTTATTTTTTTCAAATGGAGTTTCTGCCATATAGAATTGTTGAATATGTTGGCTTGTTTTACAAAAAACTCCATGCTTTAAAAATGTGTTAATAAAACATAATAATAATTCAATACACTGGGAGGCATGGCATGGAGCACTGGGGATCCAGGTTCAAATTCAGATCTAGCTGGAGTTTCTATGTTCTCCACAGGATTGTACTAATCAGCATGCAATACTTGTCGCCACAGTCCGTTCATTCTGTGTGAGGGATACTTTACTGTGAATTACAATCCTTTTTCTTCTTTTGTAAGATTGTACCAAAACTTGTCTGGCCTTGTTCACATGGGATGGTTTAAGCTTGCATTTTGAGCCATTATGTCCTGCTTTAACCCTGATGCTTTATACCTTGTTTAACACCAATTCATTAAATTGCTTTGTTTATAACTGTGTACAACTGTGTTTTTAAATAACGAATATAAACATAAAAATGTGGCTTGTACAAAAGCAATGCCATAGTTACTATTAAAATTTTGTTAAAAAATACAAAAACTTAAAATGCCATTTTCAAATTCCCTGTACACAATGTGTTAACTTACTGACAAATAATTTCTTAGATTCACATCTTTTTTTCTAGTCATCCTTTTTTCCATAAGCTTTTTATCATTTGTGTTAATCTTTATATATGGCACTGTATTTGTGATTTTAAGTTTAACCTACTTTGTACTTGCTCCTACAACATATCTGACCATGACCCTTAAAGCTTAACTTTTCTTCAAATAAATGATTTAAAAGATTGGTTTTGATTTACTGCAAAGTCCTTTAACAGAGATGATGTTAATATATGCATTGTCTTTATAAATAATATATAAATATAAATAATTTATAAATAATTCTTTGTGAGTAAACATGTTCACAGTATATTAACATATGAACACTGTTCAAATATTGTTTGCACGATTATTTTTGTGCTTTGATAGCAGTGCACTGGTAAAGTTTTTCCCTGTCAGTGTTTCCCTGTCATTGTCCTGCATCCATTTACATTGGCAGTTTAGGTTTTTACACGAATAAAGGAGGTGACATTAAATTATTATAATTATACAGTCATTTGGCCAACAGCTGATTAGTACTATACAGGGTGGTGTAATAGAGGAGACAGCTGGTAAGGTTAGGCCTCATATACAGGGGTATTCAGTCTGTGAGGTCTTAACCAAAAAAACAGACTGGCTCCTTCGGGTAGCATGGAAAGTAGTTTGCTCTATCAAGAATGTAGACCACCACTTGTCTATAAAAGTGTCCACCGCTTGTTTATGAAAGTAAATTAATGAACAGTATTTGAACTAACAGCATTCCTAATATCCTACTTCTATGTCAAAGTAGTTGGGGCTGCTACCATATTCTTGTTGTTCTTTTCAGAGGTTTCAATGTGAACATAACATCAAGGCTGTGCCATGGTTAATTCAATTTAAGCACGCTATTTTGACATCACATTTAATTGTTAAAAGGTAGTGAAAAAAATCCTACAAAAACATACTGAACAAATTTGTACAGCCCTCAATGTTGAAATGCTGACATTTTGAATGGTATAGTGCTGTACTGATTTTGGTAGCAGGAGTGCTGATGCTTCATCTGCTATTCATCTGATATGTGTACAAAATGGATTTGGCCAAAGATCAGCCTTTAAGAGCTGTGTAGAAGTGATGTGATGAATGTATCAGACCATTTTTTTCATTAGCATTTTATGCATTTGATCATATTTTTTAAGTTTGTTTGTATAAATGGGGATATATCCTTATTGCATATACTAAACGAAACATTAGGTGATGGATAGCATGTTAAACCAGATTATTTTTCTTTTGTTTGGGGTGCTTTTCATAAATTGATTTACATTGTCCCATAATGTGTTCTTTTTAATAATTAAAAATACACATTTTATTACTTTAGAGTTTTTCTCATACAGCAACACAGATAACATTATATGCAGGAAACTTTTGGATCAAACCTTGTATTGATTTTGAGACAGACAGCTACATTCCTTCCTGTTTGGGGTTTGCTTGTTCTCCACATGTCTTCCTTATTTTTTTCTCTTAATACTGTTTTCCCAAATGTTAGTGCTGGGATAGGTTCCAGCACACATCCAGCCAATTTTAGCTTTTCTAGTATAAATGGCTTAAAAAGTAGACATCACTAAAAGACTGTCATTCTGTATAACCCAAATTAAGCATAGCTTTTGATTGTTTAGTAAAGGCTGGACCACAATAATTAATTAGCTAAAGGAATGGTTACTGACTCACTTGCTTTTTCCTTCTAAAAACCGCTGAGCTAGCACAATGTGTAGCCTGGCACTGTGCTAACAATTTGGAGCACCAAGACTAGCTCTTACCCTCTACAGCTGTTAGTCTGGCCGTCATTAAAGGGCAAAAATCCAATAAATCTGTCTGTGAGGAGCACAACTCCATCACTTAATTGCAGATTGATTTTTGTGACATTCAATAAAATATGTCTACTGCAAAATTCATTTTCACAAGCTACTGAACATCAGGTGCAAATAGCAATGAGGGCTAAACACTAAAATAGTTTTAAAAAATAGAAAAGGTTATGAGGTGATACTTTTAAATGTAATTACATTGTGTTGAAACATAAACCAGCTGTAAACATAAATAATAATTTATGAAAATTAAGGTTGCATTTAAAATCACATAATACTTATATGGATCAGCCACCAAAATTAACTGCACTCAAGTTCAGTATCAAGCGTTATTTAATGCGGGGAACAACGCATGCGCCTGCATGCATATCCACAATAGCGACAGGATGCAAGTCGTGTGACGATAAGATTCACAAACACCTGATATAAAAAAGGGGGAGGGAGTGCAGAAAAGGATAATGATTAGGTTTGATAATTCTACAGTGTAGCTGGTTTTTCCATAACTACTGATTTGTAGTGTTCTCATTTGTAAGTTGCTTTGGATAAAAGTGTCTGCTAAATGTAAATGTAAACAAGTAAAATTGTGCCAAATGAAGCTGAATCATGTGTAAAACAGTCAAACTACAGAAAAAAAAGTCTACGAAATGTAGCGGGGGTGGGCTGGAAACAATGACAAGTGGAGAAAGGATTTCTCAACAACGAAAAGGATTTATTGCCAAAAAGCAACACGTTTACATTAAGCCATACCGGGCTTTACAGCATACACTCTCTAAAAATATGCGGTGTCCACCATCATTCCAGCTCATGTTCAGTCTCTCTCCCTGTGGTTTGCGCTGTTCCTGAAAGAGCCATTACAATCCCATGCAACCCAATTCAAGCAGCCAAAAGCAGCTCAGAAAATGTAAAAAAATCTACAAATCTATACATTTTATTTCCATCACTCTCAGCCAACAGACTTGCATGTTATTTAAATTAGCCATTGAGCCTCAGACTCCAGCCCAATGAATATATATATATATATATATATATATATATATATATATATTTTTTTTTACACTGCTGCAAGTCAAAACTCATTTATTAAAAAATCATGTGCTCTTGTTACTGAAGCTGCTATTGTGTATGTTAGCTCAGCCATTCCTCTTTAGCTGAAGTGTTATTGCAGGCTTTTTCTATTCTCAATTGAATTGAGGCTCAGTATCATTTACAGGTCATTAAAATATATAAATCTCACTGCCTATCATCATCAGTGCTAATAGCTTTTCTGCACATGAGTCCTACTTGTTTTAGTGGGGGTGAACATGTGGGGAAAATTAAGATTTTGTGGAAATCTGTCGGCTGCACTTACAATGTAATACATAATATGAGAGAGAAAAGTGAATCATGGTTGAAGATATGTAACAGGTGATAATAGAAACCTTTTTCAGGGCACAGTGCCCTTTGCAAATAATAGCACCCCTGGTAAATACTGTAGGGAAGTCTTTAGGCAGGAACATTGCTTATTTTGGTACTTCACTGAAACGCTTTTGTAAAAGTCTGGGGAATAATTTACTTAGATTGAAAGGCAAGTGAAATATGTCATCTAAAGCCTCACAGCACAGATTTTATCTTTTACCTAACATTCACACACACAACAGCTGCCACAACATTAAACACAACTGTAAGCGCATTTGGTGACAGGCACAAATGCAATGTATTTTAGGAATATATGAATAAGCAAATAGCAAACCCCACCAAAATCAATCCTGATATATCCACCAATGCCAAAATAAGAACAAACTATTTTATATTGACACTCTTTAGTTTTTTATATATATTGCTAAAAAGTTATTGCTGTTATGTGCCAAAACGGCTGGCTCCACTCTTGTTAAATGTTACATAAAAGGAGTGACCAGATAATAAAAAATCTGAGATATTTATTCAGAATATCTTCAAAATCTTCAGATTCTTTGTTCTACTTATAGATGGTTAGTTTCCTGACCTCTCCTAGCTAAAACCTTGTTTCTGAATTAGTCAAATAGGGCATTTGGTAAAAAAAACAAACCTTTTTTTATACAGTGCCAGTTAAAAGTCTTTTCTCCAATAGTATCACCATATAACATGTATTATTTTATTGGTCTATTATTCCTATCCCAGCAGTATCAGTGGGGTGTTGAAACTACAGCAGCACTGCTGCACTAACAAACCCTTACTACATTAGTGTCACTGCAGAACTGACAATAAACAATACACCACCCAAATTATACCTCTTCTGTAATGGAGCATGAAGGTGGAGTGTCTAAACATTTGACTGGTACTATGCAATGCTTTTAACAAATGCACATTTAAATTTGATGTGCTTCAAAATTTTCCAAAGTCTGAACCCCAAAAAAGCAAGCCAAGGTGAGAGTGACAAGAAAATAAAACCTCCCTGACATTATTTTTTCAAAGCAAGAAACCTTGAGAGGACTGTGTTGTGTTCCATCCTCTTTGGATGGTCAGGTAGTATATAAACAAATGTTGAATTCAACACAGAAGAAGTACATAACAAGATCAAATGTACCTTAATTTAATTGAATTTAGTTATTGAAGCAAATGATCTCGCCCAGCGATGGATTGGCGCCCTGTCCTGGGTCTATCTGCCCAGCGCCCGAGACGTTCTCCCCTGGATGGGCATGGGGAAC
>JAFMOD010000419.1:328756-348505 GCA_019802435.1 Corydoras maculifer | reverse complement strand
ATCAGCCTTATTGTTGTATCTGCCAGCATAAAAAGTGATGAAAAACTGTTATCTTAAGGAATAAGGACTAACACTGTAAGTTTTATCTGGCTACAAAAAAAAAGTTTCTTGGTACCCATTAGCCAATGGTTCCAATCGAAGCCATTTTAATGGTTAGCAATTCCCTAACTTAAATGCTATAATTACACCTGGCTGATAATAATTAATGAGAATGGAATGCAAAAACGTGTCATTTGAAATTACTTTCAAACTTCTGGGATAATACTGCTATACACCATATGAAGTAGCGGCTGCCTCCACAAAAGCTTACTTGTCTTTGTCACTATG
The DNA here is from genome assembly GCA_019802435.1 of Corydoras maculifer. NCBI lineage: Eukaryota > Metazoa > Chordata > Actinopteri > Siluriformes > Callichthyidae > Corydoras > Corydoras maculifer. The sequence goes on along the minus strand of JAFMOD010000419.1, from coordinate 348,178 downwards.
TCTCAGAAAAGGTGCCAGTGTGAAACTGAGATTTAAAGTAAAACCATGGGCCACTTAATCCACTGCAGTAGAAGAGCAATAAAACAAAAAGATTGAATTGTTCTGTAATAAAATTTCAACTTATACTGTATGTGGTTTGCTTGTGGGTGAAAACGAGCTCATGTAGATAATCCACACTGACAAGTGGGTAAACACGCAAATTTGATATAGAAAGATACACCTACCTCCCACCTGGGATTCAACAAATGACATTCAGGTTGAAACAAGATGATCTAGGTTGTTCACTTTAACCTGCAATGGTTTTAATGTTTTGGCAGATCAATATATCTTTTTAGTGGGAAACACCAGGCTCTGTAAATATGTTAAATTACTTCTTTCATACAAATGATTGTGATTTCTACCCACTGCTTTATCATCTAACCTCCTAATCATTCTTTTGAAGACGTAGCCTTTGAGAACCTATTGCAGTAAATATGTCTAGGATAAGTATGGCTTTGTTCTGTGCCAGTAGAGCTCATTACAATGCAGAATGTCTGTCAATGGACTACTGAGACAGACATTTTATTCCGGATCATTGCCCTCCATCAGTATACTATGGATTTAAGTAAGCCTGATCAGAGAACAATAAAACAAGAGGACAGTGAATTTTCAGGAGCTTTAAGCTAAATATCCCAAAAATTTGAGTCAGTTTTTAGTACTATTGCTAACTGCAATGCAACTATAGTGTGCAGACCTTTTAGTTTGTTCTTAGGCATTTGTACAATTAGTAAAATAATCCTACCACAGTTTTGTTAGTGAAAAGTGTGTTAAAAGCCATGATAAAAGAAATATTAAAAATAATAGAAATAAAAGTGGAAAACATGTCTTATAATTGGCAGCTGGTTCTGGCTAGGCCTCCCTATCATGTATAATCCAGGAACATAATGGGCTGTACATAATAAATTATAAACAAAATAAATAAGAGAATGCCCAGCGATGGATTGGCGCCCTGTCCTGGGTCTATCTGCCCAGCGCCCGAAATTTTCTCCCCTGGATGGGCATGGGGAACATCACCACAACCCTAATAGAGGATAAAGCGGGAGATAATGAATGAATGAATAAATAAGAGAAGTACCATTTTCTTCTACTTTTTCTTTTTTATGCTGGTCAGTGCATTCAAGTTTCTCTTTTATTTCCCTAGAGGTGTTAGTATCATGTATTCACACAGCTCTACTTTTTCAGCGGTAGAATAAAGAATATTTTCTATAACCATTCTTTTAAATATTTGGTAACCCACAAAAGTGTATCTCTTCATAGCTATTGAATTTAGCTGCCACTAACCTGGAGAACAATTCAAAGCATGCCTAATTTAACACTTTATATTTACATTATTACAAATATTCTATTATTATTATTATTATTATTATTATTATTATTATTTCAAATATTAGTAATGTTGCTATGGCATAGATGCATTTATGACATTTTAAAAAGTAATGCAACTAAATTATCTGCATTTAACCTTATTACTAATTTTTAGGTTGGGGGTTATTTGGATATTTGCGAGCCAGGTTTTGTAAGTGGCTGCTTGTAGATGACTTTTCACCTTCTATGTGATATGCTGCTTTTACAAGTGTTTTGCTATTGCAATGAATCATTGGGCTGCTAAATGAAATAGCCAGGGATACAATAAAACATTGGTGTAACACTGAATTATTTGTAAGAGGTAAAATTTTCAGATGGGTGTGAGGCAAAGGGAGGAGTAGGTACAATATTAAGGTAGTGAAGAATTTAGTATGGTTCAATCTGGGAGTTGTTAATGAAAGCTTACTATAATGCAGTACTGAAGAGATTAAGAATTTAATATTAGAGGAGGTATGACTGGAAAGAGTGGCCACTGTCTAAAAGAAACTGAGAAGGAAATATTAACATAACCACAATAGGTAATACTTCTCCCTGTCTCTTTTGTAGCATTCTTTGCTCAGTTCCTGACTCCTCAGAGAGGGTGAGTTGTGAAAAGATTTAATGTTTCACAGCCAAGCTTTATTTCCAGTTTCTACCTGCTGCCATGTGCTAGCCTTTGGTCCATTATACAGGTATTGAAATGGTGCTTTCCTTTCAGTGCCTGTCCGACTTTGGTGAAAGGTGCTCTTTGGAAATTGAATATGTGCTGTGTAGGGACGTCATGAAACATCTATTGGCAGTGATTACTATTGACTTTAGGGTAGTAGATAGTAGTTGGTGTTTAATTAATATGTCCTCTATGTGTAATTAACAGTTTTTTTTAGATTTCGCAATAATTTATATTTTATGCTAAATTTGTCAAAATGCTTTATTTTGGGGTAATTCAAATATTGGCTTGAACTAAGAGGATTGTAGTAGAGCATAAAATTAGTTTTTATTGTGGTATGGTTCATTTGCATATGCTGTTTAATGTCACACGTGAAGGAAATGATTCTAGTCTGTCAATGTGATGTGTATTGATATTTCTGATGGAATAGAACATCTGTCTGCTCCTGTTGCTCCATGGAGCTTAAACGAGATGCCTGTCAGCATCATTGTTAATGAGACTTGATCCATTTCTAATTGGTAGCGCATACTAGGAGCTTGCATTCTCAGATGACAAGTCTATTTGAGTTTTCCACCCTAGAGAAGTGGCATTTTTGAAATATTCATCTATTTATTTGCAGATCCTCTTGAGAATACAACAAAGGTGAAGCGTTTTACTAAGGTGAGTTACATAGATTAATCTAACCAACAGCTCTAGAAAACTTACTGAGAGATGAAGGAAACTGTATTCACAAAAATGAATTCACAATATTTGCAGTTTTAAATGCTTAGAAAATAAATACGCTTTATAAAAAATATTAATATTTATGTTTTAAACAAATGACCAATCACACTTTCCTTGTTCATCAGATAATACTACAGATATCACAGGAATTTCTGTTTATAAGGGAGATGATGCCACAATGAGGGTGGTGTAAAAGTGCATAAACTACTAAACCTCAAATATGCAATAATCACAGAAAAATTGGAGGCAGCAAAAGAAACATTTATTTACAGCAAACATATGTACATACAAAATGAATTACTAATGGAACTAGAGAACTAATGGAATAGATAAAAATAGACATGTAAGCCAGATATCAGATATTACAACAGTGTGTCCAACCTCAAAACAAGTGCAAACACATAAGAATACATAAAAATAATTTATGGCTAATCTAAGACAAAAAAAAAAAAAAAACAAACAAAAAAAACAACGAATGTGAAGCTGAATAGATTTAATTTTAAAAATAGAGTCAACAGAATTTAAAATGCTTTTTAAACAGCTTGAGGTTCAGAGTTACAAGGTCAATAAAAAAAATGTTCTCCAAGATGTCAAATTTAGGTTAAGACTCACTCATAGTCAACAGAACAAAAATGCTTTTTGAATGCTTTTGACAAAGTTAACAATGCTCTTATAGAGACTCATTTATGGACATATTGAAACACAGAATATGTTTTGAGCTAATTGGTTCAGACCACAAAAGTGAAAGAATATAGTATGCTCCGTATAAGCAAAAATGAAATATTCTGACTGGTCACCTCATCTGCAATGACAATGTCAGGTATGCTGTAAGAGTTGATAAATTTAGGCTTACGTTAATTAGCCATATTAATAAAACAGAAATGTTCTCTACAGTGAACGTTCTCTTTTCTACCCTTTTGAGATTTTCCAAGGACTCCCTTTATTCCAATATGTGAGAAGTCTACAAGCAATACCATTACAGGGAATAGGTAGGACACAAAGCCATAGGAAAATATTAAGGGTAACAAAACAATCTTTATAATAGAGAAAAAAGAATTCTTGAAAAAAAAATCCATTAAAAAAAGTAAACTAGACCTATTGTCCACCGATTTAAAGTAACCCTATGAGACACTAACATAGAGTCATGAGACATATCAGTTCAGTTTATTCCTTTCTCTAAGCAAATACAGAATAAATAAAAAATAAATAATAAGACACGTGTAACATAGGGCGGACACGGTGGCTTAGTGGTTAGCACATTCGCCTCCCGGTTCGAATCCCCATCTGGGTGGAGTTTCCATGTTCTCCCCGTGTCCTCCAAGTTCTCCGGTTTCCTCCCACAGTCCAAAAACATTGATCAAGTTAATTGAATTCTTCAAATTGCCTCATATAGAGTGTGTTTGAGTGAGTGAGTGTGTGCCCAGCGATGGATTGGCGCCCTGTCCTGGGTGTATCTGTCCAGTGCCTGAGACGCTCTACCCTGGATGGGCATTGGGAACCCCACCGCGACCCTAATAGAGGATAAAGCGGGTGATAATGAATGAATGTGTAACATAAATATAAATTAATCATCCACCTGTCACTTGTTTGTCCTCTGCCAATGTGACAGTGACTTGCTCTCTTCAGCCTTCCCTGTCCTAATGTACTAAGTATGTAAAGTAAAGTTTGTAAGCAAAGTATGTTAAGGAATTTTATTCAAGTTTCGTTTTGTAGGGAAAAAAAGGAAGACCCAAGTATGCAGAATCAACAATAACTAAACTGATTCAGCACAGTCAGTCAATTTTTGTGAATATCTCAAAAATGCTTTTTTATTGTAGCATCCTGGCAGAACTGCAGACGCATAGAAAATCAACATAAATCAAAGTTTCATAACCAAGCTTGTCAGTTGATTTAATAGTTTGATAATTAATTTGAATTTGATTAATTTGAAGTTTAATTATTAAAGTCTCTCTATCTGTGTGTGTGTGTGTGTGTGTGTGTGTGCGCGCGCACGCGCATGTGCGCTTGTGTGGTTTTTCACCCATTGTTTTTGTATTAATCTTATTTCACATCATTTTTTTCAGGTAAGTGGCAGGATCGTGACAATGGGTTCTTCACTTTCAAAATGTATTAATAATGGTTACTTAAAAAAGTATATTAATCGCTATAATTATAATGACAAAAATGTTCATGCATATCAATCCATCTGATACTAATTTATGTTTTTAGTTTTAAAAAGTGTCATTCAGCCAACAAAATATCAGACTTCATTTCTGCATATGCTGGCATATAGACATAAATTTGCACAGCAACTACACACTTTAGCTATACATACTTCAGCTAATCAACCCAGTTTTATCACCACTGACCTCATCACACTGTTTTATGCATTGGACCACATTTTTCTTACATTTTTCCAACTCTACTTTTTTTTACACAGACATCTTTAAAACCACCCAGGTATGATGAAACATTGTGTCCGCTTGTATAAACTTTTTTCTGACCTGGACACTAATGCTCTCCGTTGCATCATCAGATTCTCTGACACTGTTATAGTTCATCAGATTCTTTGACACTGTTGTAGTTACCGCCTTTTGCTTCACCTTTGTGATCTATTTAGACAATGTCTGTCTGATCTCTTATAGAAGGGCACATTTCTCACCCCTGGCTAATTGAGATGTTTTGAAAAATACACTTTGATCTAGATCTAAGATATATATCAAGACATATACTACTTGAAAACATTGTCACAGTATAACACAAAGTCAGTTAAACTTTAGTGATATCAAGCTTCCCAGATAGGAAGCATAAGCAATCGTAAATCAAGTTCCTCTGCTTTGGTGCAAATGAAAGTGCATACAGGTGCACCAAAGAGGCACATTAGAAAAGCCTTTTAAAAAAGGAATAGTTTTGCAGGTGTTGGTCACTAACAGTAATTACTAGTAACATGAAATTTTACTCGCAGCCTTTTCAATTGGCATGTGTAGCCAAACTCTTACAGGATGTCACATCCTTGCATACTGTCTCAAGAAGGCTTGCTGTTTCTTGCAGCATAGTCTTAAGAGCATGAAGGAGATACCAACACACGAGCATGGCAAGTCTGGAAAAACATCCCTCATGAGACCATTTGTCAACTAATAAGAAGCATGCCAAGACATTGTAGGAAGTGCATACAGGCATGTGGGAGACATACACACTACAGTGTTGTGGGCCTTTGATTTCATTGTTTTACATAGATTTTCATAATGAATTTGAGTTCAGCCCTTCAAAAGTGGATGATTTTGGTTTCCACTGACTGGTGTTATGATGTGACACTTGGACAATATAAATCGGCAAAGATTTTCAGCATAGATCTGTCAACCTGATCTGATAAGCAGATGACTGCAATCCTTTTCTACAAATTGGGTTATGTACATCATAACCGTGCCAACCAAATGCCATGTCCAATCAGCCAGTTCTCGCCACATTCTCTCCTTTTTTCAAGCAAACCAAACATCTGCCCTGTCAAACTCATGTTTATTCACTTCCAGTCAATATATACCACAATCACACATAGCATTAAATTTTAACTCACCACAGACATGTTTCCAGGTTTAAATAGGCTAGCTGCTTAAGAAAAACACAATGAACAAAGTTCTGGTCAAAAGCTATAGACTCATAGCACTCTTACCTTTTTTTTTTCCAGATGCTTGAACATATGGTATATACTCAGGTGTTTTTGCACAGTATAAACTTTTGGATCCCAACCTGTTTGGCTTTTGGAATAGTCATTCCACTGAGATGGCTCTATTATCTGTGGATGATGCAGTAAAATCCACCAAAGCAATCTTCCAATTGTCTTTTTTTTTGCTGTCGGACCTATGCACAGATTATAACACAGTGAATCACCAGATTTACTCTTCACTTTGTTTGATTTAGGAATCTGTGAAATAGTAATATGCTTTTAATTCTAGAGCACAAGACCTTCCTTCTATATGAACAGGTGGTGTATCCAAATCACATCAAGTAAACACTGGATAGCCCTAGAGCTTAGTGCTGGGTTCCCATCTTTTTCTCATTAGGCTAAGCCAAATAGGGTTTTTATATCACTGCTATGCTGACAACAACCAGCTACACAAATTCTTTAAGCCCATACGACACCAGATTTTTTTTGCTCACATATTAACCTACCTTACTGACAATTTTTTTTAATTGGGGTCTCATTATCTTTAGCTAAATTTGCCAAAATAAAATCTATCATTTTCAGAATTCTGACTTTCTGAATTAACCACTCTAAAATGTTCCTGGACCGGTTTCATTCGTAACATCAGTTTCAAAATTTCAAATATAAAATTCAAACAGGTAACTAACGCTGCCAATTCCCACCAAATTTATTTCTTACAACATGAGGATTGGATTCTGTTCATATAAGCACAATACACAACTATTAGATCAACCCCTCATAATCTTTCTTTTTAACTACTGCAATAGGTTGTGCGCTGGACTATAATCTTGTAAAATCAAACCTCTAAAGCTGATCTGTGAATCGTCTAGTGCTTTACCATCTTTCTTCATTGTCATTGAGTAGATGCCCACATCCAATACAAGGCCCTCATTCTGGTCTCCTACCTAAGACTACCAAAGGTTCACCTTGACTCACTCACTAGTGGTCATTGATGCTTAGTGCTCCAACGTTGTCATTCATCATTTAATTCTCCATATTCATCTCGAACAAATGATGGAATTATCTACCTGGTGCTATACATAATACATAACATACTCAGAATAATACAGTTCAGCCTGTCGCATCGTAAGTTAAAGACTCTCAAGACTAAGGAAGACCTGTGTTATACTCTTAATTGTAAGTCAATTTAGATGAAAACATTTATGTTAAAATTATTGATTGTAAAAAGTTAAATATAAGAATTGAGCAGCACAGTGGGCAAAGTTTCCCTTATTATTAATTGCATCATTATTAAAGTTACAGATGTACAAGCCAGAAAAGGCAGTGCACTGTATTGTAATCTAAGAATTATTGTAGCTGTTTAAAGCACTTTTCTTTATTGCTTTCTAAATTAGATTGTTTTAATTGCAAATGTATGTCATATACATTCAGCTAGCTACTTGCTCTTCAGCTTACTCTTTCCTGAAGCTACTTTTTGTTTAAATGACATTAGCTGACATAAAGCTAAATCAGGCTTAAAAGTTTTTTTCATTTAAAAACAAATCTTAAAACTGAAAGACTGAAAAGGTATATGCTCTTAAAGTTTTGTTAGTTTTTGTATGTATTTTGTTCCCTAGTTCATCAGCGTGTTCATGATTTGGTCTCTTGGGTAGCTGCTTTTTAAATTCTGGATTGTAGAAAACACCATATAAATCAATGTGAATTTGACTTAAAACGAGGTCATTCACAATCTCGACAATCTTATGTCAGCTTATATCATGCATATTCAATTCAAATTGAGAATATTTTGGCCTGTCAATGTCATATACCCTGTTGGTGAAAAAAAAAACAAAAAACAATTGTCTATTGGAGAGGAGACTAAAGGGTTTACGATGCTTTACCTTTGCTGAAGAGCTTAATGAGATTTTCTCAACACACACACACACACACACACACACATAGGGAGAGAGAGAGTGGTTAAATCAAATTCGGAAAAAAGGAGAAAACAGCGACGGAGAGATACACACAGGGAAAAGAGATTGTGCTGCATTTTGAGGACGAGAGCTGCACAACGACGGAGAGTGTTCCACGGGATGAGAGTCGGAGGCTGATAGGTGGGTTGAGAGAGTGGAGTGAGTGAGTGAGTGAGCGAGGGAGAGAGAGAGAGGGAGGGAGGGAATTAGCGCTTACTGTGGGGAACTTTCTGTGATTGGGGGGTGGTGGGGGCAGTTGCTCGGGGCTCTTCCACACGACGCGGCTCTTGCGCACTCGGCTCCGGTTGTGGGAGCGCAGTGAGCCGCAGCCTGGTGCAGTTCGAATGGGAGTCGATCGCGGAATGTGTGAAACACAGTTTCTCGTCTGTTTCTGCTGCAGTTAAAGCCGACATGGTGAGTGATCTGGATTTTACCTGAAGGCTCATCGGGTGAGCTCAGCTCAGCTCGCTGTGACTGGAACGTTGTAGCGTTCAGCAGCGATCTTGGCAGTTAACAGGACGCGTCGCTGTTTGAATACGACACCTGCTAAACACCTTCACTTTAGGTCTGTTTTGAGCTTCAGAACAATAAGATGTTAGCCTTGTCATTTTGCGACTCTGCTCATAAATCACCTGGTAATAAATTATTATAAACCTGTTCCGTCGGTTGCAGTCTGACTCTGTACGAGTCAGCGTGGATGCTCAAAGGAAGAGTAAGTTTATTCTTTTTTTCATTTTTTTGTTGATATTTTTACCGTTTAGATCGTCTACTCGTAACACAGTGGTGTACTCTTTTTGTATAGAATTACTGACTATAAGCCCATCTGTTGCAGTAAACTGTCAGACGTCTATCATTACGTCTTTAATTGGAAGTGGACCACATCTACTGCTGACCAAATACTCTTTTTACCTTTAACCAGTTGATTTGATTTTAAAACATCATTGTGTCATGGGCAGCTTAAAACCAACCTTCTCTGTTAGCATTCACTAGTTGGACATTGCCAGATTTAGATGGATATGATTACTGTGGTCAAGAGAAAATAAACTTTCTAAATATTCACAGACCACATTTGATTATACGCAGAAGTTAATTACCAAATATACTGCTAAAATGTATAGAGTTGGTTGTGCCTTTGGCCAGTATTTTAACCAAAGAAAGCAGCTGCTGATATTGGTATAATTGTCAGAGGAATGTTATACCATTTAGGAATATGTTTGGCATTTAACAATCTAAGGTCATGTCACACAAAATATCAGATTTTGATCATCCCAAGATTTGTTTTTAGCTTTCTATACTGTAAAGCATTTGTACAAAGTTTTTGTTATTGTTATATATATTTCTATTGATTTAATTGTTTTGGAACTTTGTTTTTCTGCATCATCAGGGTGATTAGGATTACCAGGATACAAAAATTTTGTATCAGGCTGGGTTGGTGCATGACTTATACATTGCTATTTAGGAACAGTTTTCATCCATGCTTCTAGTAATCAAGAGAAACTTAAATATGTGACACCTAGTTCAACACTGTGAAAAAGTTAAGTGGCCTGAGGCCGGGCATTTGCTCACCTAATTTTACTAAACACACACAGAAAAATGAGAGCACTGAAAGTACTGCTAGCATTGTATGTACACACCTAAGCACATCTAGCCCCCATGAAACCTCCAACACATAGACATGACTGGTGGCTGTTCTTGTAGAGCATAGTGGAACACCAATGGCATACACTGCTCCCATAACATTCCCACATAAAAGAACAGATTTTTATGGTGTCTCTGTGACCAATAACAATTTTTTTTGTACTAATTAATGTAAAATAAGTGTACATAAAGCAGAAAATCTGTTTATATTAATGTATTAACATATATCAAGCATATTTAAATTAATCCAAATCACTAAAACACTTTAAAGCAACCATTGTTGTATTTCACTTTTAAGAGTGAGCTTTCAGGGAGCGACGGGTGGCATGCCCAGTCTTTCATCAATTGCAGACAACAGACACTGGAAATTTATGAATGCCTATGAGCTCATGTAAACAGAAGAGCTCTTTACTTTGAGTGAATCAAACAATCCTGGACATTGCATCAGCAGCATCTTACTTAACAACTCAACTTGCTCAGTTTCTTTCACTCTTGTATGCCACTTTTGACGAGTGCTTATTACTGTAGCTTTATCATAAATACATTGTTTTTTCCTCTATGTTAAACTTGAAATAACATATTAGTATGTGTTTTTAGTGTTGTCACATTAAAAGGTATTTGCAAGTTAAAGAAATTGCAGCAGGTCTTAGCAAGGATGTTTGCAACTATGGTTCCTTTATTTATACATTGATGTCATACAAAGATGAACACTTATTTCTTTAAGTCAAGGAATTTGTGGTCTATATGCAACTCTACATGTTGTTTTCATTACCTGGAAGGTTTTAATTAAATCATTAAGTATTAACCCAGTTTTTTTATATTTAGAAAAGTTAGACTACTTTTAAAAATGCAATACATAAGAAGGTCATTATTGCAATTGAATTTAAGTTTATTAAGCAGACAAAATTAGTGTTTTAATAACAATCTAAATTCTTATTATGATTAAATATTAATAAATTACTTTACAATTAAACTTGTGACAGAAGATATGAGATAAAAGAGGCTATAACAAAACTTCCACAACTAGCAGCATGACTGGTAATGAGTTGGTTAATAAAAATTGAGAACAACTGAGCATTTTTTTCTAGGTTAAGTCTTTGCAAGTAAGAATAGGTTAAACTAAAAGAATTGTCAATTAGTTCATGGACAATGTTTCTTGAAGTGAAATTGCTATCACAAAAGTTCTTTTACCAGCTTTAGTTAATTATATAATGAAATGATTTAGGGAGTCAGAAAAACTCTTGGATGGTAAAGGGGTGAAAACCACTGGTCAAGTGTGCATATGTATTGTTCAGAAAACCATCATGCTGCTTGAAGGACATAGCCACATGGGTTTAGAAGTACTTTTTGAAAAATGATGTCACAGTATCAATACATGCTACTTGAAACTCTTATGCACATATTCATATTTGTCACATCATTTTTTTTATAGGTTCAAAGTCACATGTGATCGCAAAAAGACAGTTAAAAATTGTTTTGTAGTCAGACAAGTCCATGTTTTACGTTGTTCTCGTATACAACACATGGATTCAATATTTCAATAATAAAAAAACACAATCCATACTGTTAATAATGAAAAGTGCAACAATCGGCAACTGTGATGGCATGATGGTGCATCAGTGACAATGACATGGGTGATCTTAAAAGATATAAAGATATCACTGAAGCTTAGGCTTATATTGGTGGTCTTTCCAAAAAACTGTCTTTTAGGAGGACAATACCATTCCATTCTGTCTACTATTAAAATGTTGTGAAAAAAATAAGACATCGTTGATTACTGACTTCTGAGCAGTACACAACAATGATATGCCAAAATTCATTTGCAAAACAGCAATAAATAAACATCGATAAATGTATATGAGGATATAAGGTGAAAAGACACAAATGTAAACACGCCTTTGTTCCAGCATATGTTAAATGCAAATGATGTATTTGTACTGAGTACACCAGAGTGTCAGAGCTGATAATGTCACTGGTAGTGAGCCTTGTTTACACGGTACTTGACTTTGGTCAACTGGACCAATCTCCCCTGCATCCTAGTGGGCCAGCTCATTTGGTTTCGGCTACATGTTCACACCTCATGCTTGTTGTTTTCAGAAATGCAATCTGAATCCACTTAATGACCTAATTGACAGTCTTATGCATTGACCTTGACTGACCACCATGATAATTAGGCTTTCTGTTTCACTTTACTGTGCATCTATTTTTGGCTATGTGCATGGGGTGCTTACTTCTGTCATCTCTTATCGATTTAAAATTTCTTACTTGGCAAATGTGATGTGTAGTAAACCTAGTGATGCATGTTAATATTTTGGTTAATTTTTTGATTAAGTTGTTTTTGATTAAGCTGTAAATGTTTTTTTTTTTATATAAACTTGCAATCTTTTGACTACTAGTACATAAATTCTGTATGAATGCGATTGTAACAGTTTTCATTTCGGATTTGAAAATATATATTGGTAGAGTAATTAATTCATAGTTGTAGTGCATTAATTTGCAAAACTGTTGTCACATGCAACACATAACACAAATAATGTCCCAATAATGGACACCATGGGTTATATTATGTTGTACCTTTCTTTACTATCTTTACTATATTGTTGACAATTGGACACATCTATTTTTGCTAAAATGTTTAAATGTGATTAAATATTGCAAATCATAATATTTGCCTAAATATTTTTTAGCTTAATGTAACAAAATAATAAATGAAATCACATTTGCATGGGCTACCATTTAATAATTTTTTTTATTACATAAATTTATTAATTGAATATTATTTGTGCAACTGTCTACAGGAACAAAGTTATCACCATAAATATTTTGTTTCAATTGTAGTTTGTATTAATCTACATATAATTATAATAAATACATGTATAACTAAACACAAAACAAGTGACGTCTAAACTTTTGAACATGACCTGGCATTTGTGACAAGCCTCAGATCTTGTTTTGGTCTAAAAATATTATAATATCTAGTGGCTTATTTTAAAGAAATTTTGTTTGATTTGAAAACCGAAATCTGTTGGTAACAGAATAAATTCATTATAAAAACAAAATTTATTGCAACTGCTGATTAGATAGCAAAGTAGCTATGGGATGAATTTAATGTGGTAACTTGTATCTGCTGCTGAAATCTCCCACAATGTTCAAATTATTATAATTAAAGCTTTTATTAATCTAAGAAGAGCATGTGCACACTGAACACAAAATAAATAAAAGAAGCAAAAAGGCAAAAGGTGCATATTGACTTGAACATCAGCAGCAGCATCAAGCACACTATGACATGGGGTGGGGGGCAGGCTGACTGAGACACTGTCACATATAGCGACTTATTGTCTCTGTGCAGTCTGCGGCCACCCTGGCTATTTGGATGTCACATGCTTGCCCAGTCCCCCAGTGCCCTACAAAAAATAAATAAAAATTTTGGCCACAATGAGATCCATCCCTGCTTAAAAAGATGAGATTCCAAGTAAAGCTGGTACCAAGTGTGAAACCACACTTGTGAAAGTGGCACATTTGCATTTAATGCTTCTCCTAACAAATACACCATATGTTTGTTTATACAACATATGTAAATTGATCTATGATCTCTTTTGCCTACAGTGCTTATACACAGATTATTTTGTCCTCTATTTAGCCCATCCGTGCAGTGACACACACATATATACACACTAAGTGAGCACACATGCCCAGAGTGGAGAGCAGCCTTTTTTGGCTCCTTAACCACAAACCTACAACTGCCCCAGTATGTATGACCCCAGTGCTGAACTGAAGAAATGGCATAAGTGGATTTAGATTCAGTTTTTTAGATTTACCTGCAGGAAGGTGATGGGTGGACATTTTTTAAAATGGATTATTCCTTGTTCAGCAATGATGCTAAAAAAAACTCCATCTGATCCACATATGAGTGCAAAACTCAATAACATGTCACTACAGTAAAAACATGAACTACAGTCTTTAATAGTAGAACTACACAGTGCCTCTTTATGTTAAGTGGATCTGATGAAATAAGCAACTGAGGTAGAAACAAAAAAAATGTATCCAATGTAGTGGTCTGTAAGTGTATAATTAAAAATTATTCTAGAATCTTCCTCAAAGCATCAAACTTACCTTAGCCATATTAACATAAGGAAAACCATTCTGTTAATGATTTCTCTATTCATTAAGCTGTAGAAACATGTTGCTAAGGTGCTGTTGAATAATGAATAGTGTCTCTGTTCAGTGGATTTACTTTGCAGCTGTGTGCACACAGAAGCACAATTAACCCATTTAATCCTTACCATCACTAATGGAACTGAAATTTTGTATTAGATCTGGACAAAGCAAGATCTAGTACTGAGCAATAATGACCCCCTATAATAGTTTAAATTTAACAGAGCCTATATTTTATTGCACGGTGTAGTGTGATATTTATTTTCAATAAAATTGTTGTCATGGCTTAGTCATGTTTGTTGTTGGAAAACAAGATGTACATGACAGATATAAGGTTTTGAGTATAGACATTTTTGGACCCTTTTTGGAGCCACTTTGGTCTGCAACATAAAAAATAATAATCTTACATCTGGATTTTTTATACTTTCAGAGCACTTGAGTACTCTTCCTAATCTAAAATGTATCTCCTGATCCTAATTGAAGTGCAGTAGGATAAAAGAGGAAAATAATACAAAACAGATCTTACTGCTCATGTGTAGATTGGAGGTAGTATTACTTGTTTAATCTAGCATTGGGGGACAGTATGCTTAGTGGACCTCTGAATGGATAGTGGGTACAATAAAATTAATTAAGAAGTATGGTCTATACGTCTTGTATACCTCACATAATCACTTAGAAACATTTAGATGAGTTTGTATTTGATTTTCCAACAGGTACCTAATGAAATCTTATACCTTACCCAGAATTGTTTGCTTTGAAAACAAACATGACCTCCAGAGTATGTAAAGAAAATATATTAATTTATTGCTATGTGTCAGTTGTGTTGAATTCTAAACACCTGATTTGTTTATTATTGTTATTGAGTTTTGGTGACAAACTTTGAAGGTTTACTTCAGAATTCTAAAACATTGCTTAGGCTTTTGCAATGAAAAATTCTGGGTTATTGATTTATTTCAAAATTTTTAAATTTCATTTTAAAAGTTAAAAAGACACAAAAAGGCATACACATTCATATTCAAGGTTTGAAGTCCTATGGTCAACATCTTTTTAGCACAAGTCAACACAGTTTCTAAACAGAAACATTTGCATTGGTAAATAAATTTTTACTATTTGCTCAATAATTTTAATGTATTGACTTAATAAAAATATAAAAAGTAATGATTTATTTAGTCAATAATAACATTTTAAATGGTAATGTAATACAAACTTTAAGATCAACTGTTTGTAATTTAAAATTAAAAATGTGATTTGAATTTAATTGAAATTCAGTGCTTCAATTTCCAATTGTAGAACGTTGTTCAATATTGAGATGAATGAGTGCTATAATGGTTGATTTCACATTAAGACTTAATTAGCGTTAAACTTTAATTGAGTGTGTTAAAGGATTCTTTACTTAATTTGGCAATGACCCAAGCATTGTTATTGCCAAGATTGGAGCTATGGCTTAACATCTCTCTGTGCATATGAGGTTTTTCTCTTAGTAGATAATGTTTGGAAGCAATAAAAATCTAGGGCGGCATGATGTTGTAGTGTTTGGCGTGTCTGAGCTGGGGTACTAAATTCAAATCCCGAATTGGGTAGAATTTCCATGTTTTTCTCCAGGTTCCCTAGTTTCCCACAGTCCAATCACATGAATTCAAGGTCAATTGTCTGCTTTAAATTACCCCTACCTAAATTACCCCTATTTTGTGTGTGTCTGTGTGAGTGAGTGTGTGCCCTGCGATGGATTGATGGCCTGTCCTGTATCTGCTCAGCGCCCAAAACATTCTCCCTTGGATGGGCATGGGAAACCTTTTACGATCCTATTAGAGGATTAAGCTGAGATGACACGAGTTGGTTACCAAAATAAACTATAAACGACATTAAATACTAATAGAAATAAATATGTGGAAATGTGTGAAATGATATTATGATAGTAAACTATATAGAAATATAATATATAAGAAATAGGAAACAGTTGGGGTAATATGGTATTCAGGTGATATAAATAAAGGGCATTTATAGACTTAAAAACAAAAATTTTTGGGACTAAAGTTATTTCTAATAAAACTCTCTTTTACAGAGCATAGATAAGGCTGAATTTCAGAAAATGTCTCAGCATGTGTTTGTATATATTGTATATATTATTTCTATTTCAGCACAAACATTTCATCTCTAAAAAAATACATTAAAAGTTACAATAATGCAGAATCTCGAGAAAATGGAATGCTGCAGTATTCATTATAAATGAATACTTTTTCTTATTGGCTATCATTAGGTTAAAATGCACATAAACAGGTAGATAACTCATTTTTGTCAGATTATATTGTTATAAAAAATTATGAATACAAATAAAATAAAACACAATCAGAAAATATAAATAACAGTCAGAAAACTGTGTGATATTAATTTGTTTGAGCAGTATGAAGTCAAAAATCTTGCATATATATATTTCTTGATATAAATGAAAAATTTTATCCACTGTGTGTGTATGTCATAATAAACTGCATTCTATGAACTGGAACTGGAATTTCTGATTGTGAATGTATCTGTGTTAAAATATGACTGTATTCAAATGCACAGAAGACTCCTGGGGAATACATTTTGCCATTTGCTGATAAGAGATCTGTGGGAAGTGATGCCTGAAATGATTTCTATTCACACAGTGACTTTGAGAGCGAGACACTGGGAGAAAAAGGAAGCAAAAATCATAGAGAAGTGCCAACAAAAATAAGAGATAGACCACTGGGGACAGAAAAAGAAAGAGGTGAATTAGAAATGGCAAGTTATAGAGGTTAAAGGCACACAAAGACACTGAAAAGTCAGGAATCATGTTAAGTCAAGAACTTACATTTGTGCCGAGGCACCGTGTTAATAGCTGATGCACCTTTTAATTTGATCCACTATTTACATATGCTAATTTGTCTGCTCACTGCTTCATGCATCCCAGAAAACCCTAGATTACAACCAAAATCTTTCATTGTCTTTTTATCACATCTCATCGCATCTCATCTCATTATATGCTTAATACTCATAAACATGCCCACCACTGTGACCCTAGTAGAGGATTACTAGGTTCACAGTGGGGGGGGCGGGCATGTTTATGGCACTATTTTTAAAATGCAATCATGACAGGGCACCAATTCATCGCTGGGCACACACATACACACACACACACACACACACACACAATTTAGAGTGGCCAATTCAAAGATTTCATGTTTTTGAATGATATGTGGAAACCATAGACTCTGTAGAACATCCATCCATCCATTATTTTCCACTTTATCCTCTACTAGGTTCGCGGGGTGGTTCCCTGTGACCATTCCTTGGAGAACATTTGCTGGGTAGATACACCCAGGACAGGGTGACAATCTATCGCTGGGCACACACTCACTCACACATACACATACACAAATACACTCTACATGGGGTAAAACTTGGAACATGGAAACTCCTCCCAGATTGGGATTCGAACCGGGAATCCCTAGCACCGAGAGGCGAACGTGCTAACCACTAAGCCACCGTGCCGCCTCCTCAGAGAATATTCATTCATTCATACATTATCTTCCGCTTTTTCCTATATTAGGGTCGCGGTGGGGTTCCCCATGCCCATCCAGGGGAGAACATTTTGGGCGCTGGGCAGATACACCCAGGACAGGGCGCCAATCCATCGCTGGGCACACACTCACTCACACAGACACGCACACATACACACTCTATAGGGGGCAATTTTGGAAAACTCAATTGACTTGATCCATGTTTTTGGACTGTGGGAGGAAACCGGAAAACCCGGAGGAAACCCACACAGACACGGGGAGAACATGGAAACTCCACCCAGATGGGGATTCGAACCGGGAATTCCTAGTGCTAAGAGGCGAACGTGTTAACCACTACACCAGAGAACAAGATAATAATAAAATTTCAGCTGATCAGCATCTTTATCATCTCATTACTCTCAGTAAAAGGTAGTTTACAGGTTAATTTTGTTTTAAGCAAACATACAGTGTAAATGCATACAAAATATTTGAGCAAGTGTGAAATCTTCCCTTATTTATTTAATGTGTCACCTTAGTTTTACATTAGTAAAAATGACTTATTAAATCACAAACATGTTTTTAAATAAATGTGTCTCTAATAAATACATTGTTTATAAGTACATTGCATTAGTAATATGTCATATCATTAAGCTTCGCATTTTTCTGTGCAGTTCTTTAGTGTCTTCAGAATTTCATGAACACAAATTAAGAGCTACGCTTAATAGATATTTGGAGTTGACAATTGATTAATCCACCAGTCACTGTAGATCCTTGCAGGTTGTAGGGAAGAAGCCAGATTTGTATAATTGTCATGAGGCTGTACTGCACAGCTTTTTTTTATGAATTATGGAACATTGTTTACTGTACCTGACATTGTTTAAAATATGGTGTTTATAATCTTGGTCTCCCTGTGAAAGCAGTGTGTCATTTTAATTTAGACAGTCAGCTAAGATTAAGTACAACATTTAGGATGTATGTTATAAGAATTCATTTTGCAGTTTTAGGCAAAAAGGAAAACTGGTTGCTTAAAAATGTGCCACAGAAATAGCAGGTCAGTTATCCAGCTGATGTAGCACTTTATATTTCAGTGTGTGGTTTTAAGGCTTGTGTTAACTGGTATTAATAGGACCACCCTTAATTACCATTAGCAAAGAATTATATTTTAGATTTATTAAATTGCTCTGATGTTACACTGACTAACTAGTGATTTACAACTGCTATTAAAAGAAAGTGATTGTTAATTCAATACTTTTTTATAGCATATTTCCATATTTTTAATCGCATAGATTTGTAGAAAATATTGTCTTTTTTTTTGTTAATAGGGCTGGTCTGTTCACATATTATTTGTAGCTTTTTACAATGAAGCGTTCTCTTAAATCAGGTTAAAAAATCTTAAAAGCCTAAACCCTCAGGAGTAAACCGAGGTGACAATAGCAAGAGAAAGTTTAAAAAAAACAAGTGGTGGACCCATTTTCCTTAGTTGACCAAGGTATAGATATTTTTAACATTAATTAAAATTTAATTTTAGATGTAAGTTTTTCAGCACCACATGACAGAAGAATGAGTAAGAGTGGTAACATCACTATTTGTGTCACCAAAAGTTTGTGTTAACTAATAAAATCTAGAAAATCAACCAAAATGTGAAATTGAGCAGGGTTCTCAAAACTGTTGCATAAGAATATGTAATTTGAATTTACTCTCAAATCAACTTTTTTAATGTCTCCGGTACCATTCATTACTTTT
>JAFMOD010000419.1:296839-316747 GCA_019802435.1 Corydoras maculifer | reverse complement strand
AAAAAACAAATAAACATAAGCATTTCAAAGTGTATAGCTGGAAATAGATTCTTTGCCATGTGTGACTACACAAGATGTCAAGGATGACTGTAATTCTTTATTTATGACACAGAAAGGCACACAGATCCCTAATGCCTGAATGGACAGACGTCTGCTATTGAAAGTAGCCTTTACTTTAATGTTAAAAGGATGGGGGATAGTCTCACAAAGTGAGGCAGTGTGAATGAGGAAGCAACTGGACTCCACATCTGACTGTCTCTGCAAGATGGAGGACATACATTATGTGGCAGAAAGGAAGTAAATGATTCTCGCCACCACGGTACAATCAGAACTCACATTTGAAATGGAGCACTTGGAGTGGAGATACGACCACATTCTATCTGCATGGATTTCTCTGTATAATGTTTGGCTCTCATTGTTAAAAAAATTCTCTTGTAGTTTGAACAAGGTCACTGTGGTGTTGGGCCATTTTTTTCAAAACGATAAAAGACATCCATTTCCATGTGGGTCATCTCACATAATTCCTCACATCAATGCCTGAAACGGAGGAGAATGTACCAGCTCATATTATCTAATATTATTAAATAGAGTACAAAACTGTTTTCAGAGGTTTGTGATCCTCCAAGAAGTGTTTGTTGTTTTCTTGTATTTATTTTTTTTCAATAATTTTTCCGTTATTATCAGCTATTTTACTCGTGTTGTTCAGCCTCATGTTTTTGGGTCCGTCTTACAACCTAATAAATCAGCATCTGAGTGTACACACAAGGTAGGTGTACCTTACAAATTAGGTTGAGTGTACCTTGCAGATTAGCCTTTGCATTTAAACTGTGTAAATAGTGCCAGTGCCCCAATTTATCCAATTGATTTGACTTACTTAAAGCAAACAGAGAATTCAACTTTTCTTTGCACATGGAACCCTGTGTAATAATAAAAGCAGGAACGAGTCAGCTCTCAGAGCTCCAGTGTCTTTAAGGAAATGCATGAAAAATTGCAGCAATTGTGTGTACAAAAAGCATGTTATTATGAAGATTAATGTAAACTCAGAAAATTTCATAATTGTGCTGTTATAACCTTTGGGTTACTAGCATGGTTTAGAGCAAACTTGATAAATTCAGCCTGCCACTGAAGTTTTTAATATCTTGTTAGAGCAGTTGTAATTTTGCAAAGGCTAGTGGGAGAGGTGCTCTTAATTAAATGCTACTTGAAGAAGGCCAAGGATTTTTGCCATGTTTCTTCCTCATAGTTCACAGTAGTTGACATCAGAATCACCCTAAAAAGCTTCTATAAAACACATTTTTTCCCCAAACAAATGTAAAAACCCTAGATGAGTTTTCCTTGGATATTATGCTTGACTTATAGCACATTTTTATTTAGTAATTTAGGATTTAAAACAAGTTTGTAGATAAGAATTTAATCATGATCTAAGATTTTAGCTGTGATAAAAGGGCAAATCCATAAATATCTTAATGATAAATACTCTATTTTTCTCATAACAAGGTACACACTATGATCATCCAGAGTAATGTAACCTTTAAGAAGCAAAGCTTTATCCGTAACTGATAAAAACAATGGTTTACTGGATATCTTAAATTAATGTTTAAAATAGGATTCATCTAATGAAAAATTTGGGGTTTTAAAGGTTGATTTATTGTAGACTTAAAACAAGGACCAGATGAACATGAATACTTGTGCAATGATGTGAGCTTGTAAAAACTGAAACAATGACATTCTGTTAAATGCAAGGATGACATTGTATCCTTCCATGTTTAATGGATAAATGATCCATCCCTTCTCACCTGGCAACAGGTGTTTTGCTATCAGTCTTGCAGGGAGGGAAACCTAATCCCTCTCTGTCTTTCTCCTTCTGGCTCTCTCGCTTCTTCTGTGTTTGCTAGCGTGTGTGTGTGTGTGTGTGTGTGTGTGTGTGTACAGTGAGTCTGTTGTCTTAAAAGACTTATATTGTTAATTGTAATGAGTTGTATTGTTAAAGTTCTAAGTGTCATTAGGTTAACATTCAATTTAATACACATATTTACATATGCATTTTAAAGCAAAAAATACACTTTTTAATGAGTAAAACAAATAATTTGTGTGTGTGTGTGTGTGTGTTTGTGTGCATGTGCATATTTGTTTATTCGTATATTTCTGATTCAGGTTCTTACTGTTCAAATAGTTTTTCTAGAAAAGTTGTGAGGCATTTAAAGAAACACAAAAAATAAAGATTGCTTTTCATTAAACAGATTAAACTTTCATTTAATGTTAAAAAAAGTGTTAGTATTTAGTAAAAAAGTAAAAGAATTTTTTGGTAAATATGCAAGAACATAACACTTGCAATGCACACAACGGAATGTAAAAGCATTTACCAAAAGCTTAGTGTCCAGACACAAGAATAGGTTCTGCCAAACATAATGAGAGAATTTACCAGTTCAAATACAAAGCTTAAAAGAAAATGCTAGTGTAATTAAGCATTATTGTTTGAGCTACTGTCATTCTATCAAGTTGGACAGCCACACAGGCTCAGGAGTACTTACACATTACACAGACACCACTGCATCAAGAAATGCAATCTGAAACTATATTATGCAAAGAGGAAAATTGGTTGTTTCGTTTTATGTGCCAAATAAAAATATTTACAATGGTATAAGGGTGCATCAGTGCCCATGAAATGGGTGAACTACATATATGTAAAGATACAATTTAGGTGGCATTGTAAAATATTGGTATTTTAGAGAGACAAATGCTGCCATCAAATCAATATATTTCCACAGAAGGATTTCTTTCAGCAGGACAATGTTCAGCTGAATACCTGTTCAGTTATTTTCCTGTTGAAACTAAATGGCACATTATGAAGAGGTGAAACACTTAAAAAACCTAAAATGTTGTTTAGAAGCTATTGTACACAGTTGACATTCCTAAATGTCTGAATGGGATTAAAAACAGGGCTGATGGGACCCACTGGTAAAGATATTTTTTAGCTTTTATTGACATTCTCTTTCCTTTTATTTTTTTTAAGGTTTAGTTGAATGTATTTTGTTGAATTCCATTTATAAAAAGTGACCCAACTTTTCTGGAAATAGGGTTTGTATGTACTTTTTTATTTTAAGAAATATACTTTCTTCCTGGCAGCCTACTCATCTGAAGCCAACTTTTCTTTGTGAGCTGTGCTTCTCATTTTGTCTCTTCCTCTTTTTCTTCTGCTGCTGACATTATACCTGTCTCTGATGTAGACTGGCAGTATGAGGGTAAGGAGTATTTCTTTCTCTCAATAGATTTCTTTTTCCTGCTTTTTTTCACCTTCTAGTCCAGAGTCCTGGACCTGTCTGCTTTTCTCACTAAGTTGCTCATAGATATTTGATACATTGGTTTATTAATTTATAAGTTTCTTACGAAGTCATTTAATTTGTGTGTATATATATATATATATATATATATATATATATATATATATATATATATATATATACACACACATACATTTTTAACTGATGTACATAGAGTTGTATATCCATAATGATGATACATTTGTGATATGAGTAAAAATCACAGTAAACATAGAAAAAAACACTCAAAGTCAATAACAAATGTGCAAATTGTGCCCGAGTATGATCTGTAACCTAAGAATGTCTCTAAATGTTTAATGTGTCAAAGGAATTAGCAGCCTAATGCCTACCACACTTTTAATCAGTGATGTACAATGGGTGTACATTCAGTAATTGGTTGCTTCTGCTTTAATGCTTTTAATGTTTTGCTGATTTTCTAAGTGTCATTAAGCATATTTCTGCAACAATAATTGTGGGTTTTTTATGTTTTATAAAATAAAATAATAGAAGCTATAATTTAAAATGTACTGAGGAATTTTTCTCTAGGGTATGTGTTAAATTACCTTTATAAAAAAATTTAAATAACAATATAACGTTGAATTTTTTAGATGCAACATGTTTGCATAATATATCTGAGAAAATTTGATATAGAAAACACATGTGCATTGGGCATTGAACACAAGCAAACTTTTAGGTTTGATTGTTTAAGACAGCAATATTGCATGACTTGTCCTCATTTATTTGTTGTTAATTTTAAACAGTGCCAACATACATACAACATACAGGCTACAATTAGTAAAAGCAATAAAAATACCTTATTAAATAGAATTTTCATATTCTGACAAAAAATACAGCGTTTTATAGTAAATGCAATTTTGCTTGTACATTTAAATTTTCTTTAAACATTTTTTAAAAACTTTTGTTTTATTTTTGTTTATGCAGAATGTAAGCTGTTTCGATCAGGCCCCCCTGCTACCATTGTCACCATTGATGAAGAGAGCCCAAATGGTATGTAGCGTTTGCTTGATTTGCTTCATTATGTGCATATGTACACTCGTTGATTTTATTTTTCTAAACCAATCACAGTTGGCATGCAGTATTCATAAATCTGAACATCTTTTCCAAATAAGCTTGGTTATTATGTTTCCTCAATGAAAATCGGTAATTATTTAATGTAACTAAGCTGATGTTTGACAATGAAAATTACAATTTCTAATCCACATTTTAAGCATCAGTGGCACACACTAAATATCATAGCTTTAGTTTTAGGTTGTTTGATAAGCTTGAAAAGATAAAGTTACCTTAAAGCATTAAGTTGTACATGGCATTAGTGTCTGGTTTTTGTTTCCTCATTAATCTGATAAAATTAGCTAATACATGCTTTTGAATGTACAAATTTTTAAAAAGCTACTAGTATATCTGCCTATGAACCCTCATGTCAAAGTACCTTACAAGACATCAGTTAGATGGAATCATAATCAGAAAGCAAAACTACCTGTTGTGCTTACCACTGCTGTTTTGGGTTAATGTGATGACTGGCTGCACATATGTGTGAATGGATTATATGTGTGCACTAGCTAAGACTGCAGATGGTGTTTTGTTGTTGTGGCAGCACGTTGGGTCCCATTAACACACAAATCATCTCTGTGCTGGCAAGGCTACACTGCACAATACACTGAGAGTACCTGCCAGTACTCCTCTGCAGCTCCATCCATTCATTTATATGACAAAACTCATGGTTTTAACAGTTACAGTGTACTGCATGTACAAGTTTCTACAACATATATGTATGTAGCATAAAATGAATGATGTTTGAGGCAGGAATATTGCTTATTTCAGCAGCTTATTTGAAAGTACTTCTAGAAAAGCAGTGGAATTTTTTGTCTAGATTGAAAGGCCTGAAATGCACATCCACACACCCACACACACCCACACACACATACACACATGCATGTGATATGCAATTTAAAGGACCCCAGAACCCCCCTTCATACTTTGAACCGTCCCAACTGATTACCTTACCTGATGTGCAGTTTATTCAAATCACCATGGCTCCTGTCTTCATGACTAACCTGGCCCAGTATGAGTGCATGTGACCTCAGGCACAGGTACTGTAGGCTTCACAAAATTCTTGCCATTCGGTATTTACTACTACTACTACTATTCCTCTTCTACTTCTTCCACTCCCTCTTGTTCTCCTACTTTTCTCCTCTTCTTCTTCTTTTTTTTCCCATAAGGTTATTCTCATTCTCCAAAAGTGTGGTTGGTATGGATCCACTGCCCTCCACCCACTCTTCACCCCTCCATCCTCAGCTTTTAAATTTTATTGAGTAAAATAAAGTCAACAAAATATTTTTATTATCATATATGTGAAATATAAAATAACATAGAACTGGAAGTAAGTAGGTACTGTATATGATGTGAAATTCGCTCTGTTTTATTTTAGTTAACTTTTTTGTGTGTCTTTCAACATTTAGTTAAAATTGTTTGGGTAATTGGATCGAGTGTGTTACAAGCATAAAATGTGTAAAACCATGGGATTATAAGAGCAGTATTGGGTAACATACAGAGAGATGAGGTTGAGCAATGTTTTAGGAAGGATTTGTAATTTTTTTTATTGTGAATTTAAAATTTTCTTTTATCTTTAGTCTCTCTCTATCTCTCTGTCCTGTCTCTGTCTCACTTCCTTTCTCATTATATTCGGGTGTGTATGTTTGTGTGTCAGAAGTCAGTTTTATCAAATCATGTTCAACAACACTTTAAGTGTAATAAGTGACACCGTTCAAGTCTCCACATGAGCAATCCAAGGATGACTGGCTGATTGCTGACCCTCACCTCCACTTTAAATCTGTCTGTCATTTTTGGTGCACATCTCACTGCTATCAAACTGTACTTATACACATCCTGCTCCCCTGTATTATACTTCCAGACGTCCTCATACAATTCCGCAGCTTCTCTTACAGCATACTTTCTCTTGATTAATGAACATACAGTGCAGCTTTTTCTGGCAATCTCTATTCTTCTCCATCAGCATTCGCAAACAAATCAGTGCATCAGAGGGTTATTTGATTAGAATAAGAACATGACACAATTGTTAAATTAAAAATGCTTAAAGCAATTATATAATGTTAATGTCTCTCTGAAACATGCATGTTAAGAGTTCCAGGCCATTCCTTTTTTGTTTGTTCCCGGTTTTCAGTTTATTAACTTATTATTCCCCATTTGGTTGTGCTTTAAAATAAGCTGGTCGCTCCACATAGCGCATTTGAGCGTCTCACTCAGTGCGGTTATGTGCAGCTCTAGATTGTGACGGACACTGCTTTGTGAAAGAATGCTGGTCTCCCAAAGGCGTATGTGGAGCCCCTACAGGGTAGGCTTCCCGTTTTTGTTTTGCGCCTCTGCTGTGGTTCCGCGACAAGCAAAAGCACGTCTTGCCATGTCCGCTGCTAGCGCAGTCTGAGCCATTCCGCTCTGCCTCCTCGTGTTGAGCAGTCTGGTTTCTGAGTCTAGCAATCCGCTCCAAGTTTTCTTTGAGCACCTTTAGTTTAAATTTTCTAGTTGAGCTTAGCTCCTAGGCATTTTTTTCCTTTTCCTTTTGGTTTTGTTTTCTCCCCTCGGTTGGTGTAGTTATGAGGGTTATTTGGGGAGATAAAGTTTCCCTTTCCTATTCTCATCTCCCCATCCGTGCGATGGGGTTCATTCAAAACCTTTTTATCCTGAATAAAATGTTCGATTTTGTTGCTAGTCTGGAGTTGTTTGACCAGGAGAGGGTGATGTTATACCTCTCCCGATTGCTGGGGGTGCCAGTAGGCAGAAAACCTTATTTCCTCTCACCACAACCAGTAGGTTTGAGGCAGCGCTATTGGAGTGGTTTCACCCGAGTTTCTCATCTCAGGAAGGGCAGAGCCCACAGCACCCCCTGTGACTCAGTCAGTCCCACAGGCCTCTTCTGCTACTCGGTTGGTCCCCCGGGCTCCTCCCACGACTTGGTTTATGAGAGCTCCATTCTGCTATGGTTCGCTGTGGTGCTGGCTGTGCTTTTTTAAATTCGGGAGGCTGAGGAAGAGACAAAGAGTAAGGGGAAGACTACCAGTTCTTCCCAATGTATTCCTGCCGTAGAGCCAGAGGATGAGCAGCGTACTTAGGTCCCAGTGAGGAGTCCTCCATCCTGGCTAGTTGCCCTCCGCTCCTGGCCCAGTTGCCCTCCGCTCCAGACTAGTTGCCTTCCTCTTCTCCAGAGCAGTCCTCTGTTCCAGACCAATTGTCCTCTGTTCCGGACCAGGTGCACCTGAGCTAGACTGGCCAGAGTCTGCACCCGCCAGAGACTGTCCAGCGTTTGCGCCCGCCAGAGACTGTCCATTGTCTGCGCCTGCGCAGTCTCTCAAAAACTGGTGGGTTTCTGTTGCCCCGCAAGACCTGGGGCTACCTATCTTCGCCTTCCTCTCCTCATTTGCCTCCATTGTTTTTTTATTTTTTTTTGCTTTTCCTATGTCACAAGCAAAAATTTCTTTGTTTGTTCCGAGTTTTCTCTTAATTGAATTATTATCCCTCATTTGATTTCCTCATTTGGTAAATTAACTGTTTCAGTTTATTGGTTCTCTTGGTGGTCATGTGGTCTGCCTTGTGTTATTTATTCTTCCACTTTTGTGTTAGTCAGCAAACCAGCATTGTTTATTTTTGCCACCCGTTGACCGGTCCTTTGTTTTTATATGATGTTTGCATTAATAAAAGCCTCTATACGCATAACTTGTTGCCTGACTCCACACAGCATGTTCGAGCACCTCACTCAGCGCGGTTAAGTGCAGCTCTATATCGGGACAGGCACCACTTTGTGACAATGCAACTATAGCTCCGGTGTCCTTTACTTATATTGCTTCCCATGTTCTGGTGGACGGGAGAAAATATATTTACCCATGTCCTGCACTTAAGCACAATTTTAAGATACTTGTATGATTTTCTCTATTTGATGTTACTTGCACTTTCACTTTACCACATATTAGGGGAGGTTGTACCAGCTTCAATTACTAACTCACTTTTGTAACATTTAAAAAAAAGGTCTTGTAGCACAAAAAATGTGTTTTTAAAATTGATAACTACAATAAATAGAAATTTTCCACTTAACAAAGTTTAAAAAGAACTTTTATGAACATTTTTGACCCTCTGCATACCTCTCTCAATTCAAAACATCTGGTTTGTCTGAGGGGCGGCACGGTGGCTTAGTGGTTAGCACGTTTGCCTCTCAGCGCTAGGGATTCCCGGTTCGAAGTCAATTAAGTTCTTCAAATTGCCCTGGATGGGCATGGGGAACCCCACCGCGACCCTAATAGAGGATCAAGCGGGAGATAATGAATGAATGAATGGTTTGTCTGAAGTATAAACCCTTCACAGTAGTTCAAGTGAAAGGTTTATTTGTCACATACGTAAGCAAAATATTACATTATAAACAGTGCAATGTGTGGGTATGAATTACACCTCTTTTTTTCACAATACAACCTTTGCCATTAATATTTATAGCAAATGTAATATTTTATTGATTTCTTTTTATTTACACTGCATTTCATAAATCTTTTGTAAGCAGGTTTAAAACTCTCCTTTCTACTTTATGTGCAGATCCATATGGAAGGAAATAACCTTATTTATTGATAAATGTTAGTATAGTGGACTACAGCTTATCAGCCGATGTCAGACAACAAGTTTCTTAATTCTCTCAGTTCCCTGGAAACACCGGACAAAGAAAATTATTTACTTTTGTTAATAATGGGCTGCGTCTGTAGAGACACACCTGTCTCTGGAGGGTTGGGAAGGTTACAGTGGAAACACGAATCACTTAGTTGCAGAACCACTGACAACTCTGAAAGCCTGTTTTTTTGTGTTCAGTTTTATATATTTTATTTTTCTACTATATATATATATTTTTATGTTTTATATTCAGACTTATTTTTCACTTCAACACTATGACCTGCTAATTCATTGGCAGCCTCTGTAACATTTTGCAATGGTATTGCCATCTAATGGCATATGCAAGCTCTTTGTCCACCAAACATCTTTATACAAAACTAAAATACTTTGTTTATTCTCTGTGGTCTTGTTCTCTGCATCTGAGAATGTCCAGATATTTTTTGTAATGAACAGAAATTTTAATAATTTTGGGAATTTAATCACTTATACAACTGTATATATAGGCAAATAAGGGTGTCACATCATAAGTAAATTAATAAGTCAGTCTAGGGTAACACCAAGGAATATAAAATTACTCATGCTTGTACAATAGTTCCAGAGTCTTAAAATAATACTCAATCCAAAATTGTAGCTTTTTATGCAGTCTTTTGCCATTAATAAAAATCCAAAAGTATTTCAAATGTATGTTTTAAATCATTCAGTTGCTGAGCTAGGAAACACATTTAATATCTGGTGGTATTTAAAATGAAAACACTGTTATTGACCAAGATCTAGATTAGGTTTGGGAGAGGGTACAAGGGTTGCCATGGCAAAGCCTTTATTCTGTTATAAGTAAATATTTTTTTTTGTTGTTGTTTTAAGGTGTGCTTTGAAACAGTGTTTTGTCAGCCATTTTTTTATCTTCCTGCCTGAAAGAGTTGGAAGGGTGATTTATCAGCTCATACTTGATTGTGTTTGTAATGCCATATTTTTAAACAAGTCCTCCAAAGCATGCAAGGGAAAAATGTTCTTTTCTGTCCCAAACCCATCACATCTGGCACTTTTCAACGAGCTCTATTGTTGTTGTCATTTGGTCATAAAACACAAACACATTAAGTAGCAAGTCTAGCAAATTGCATGTGCTTTAGATAGTTGTTTTAAATAGCAGTCTTACAAACACATACTGCTTATGTATGCAGTACCAAATTGTACTTAATATTTTGATTGTGATCCCTAATGAAATATGCAGTTTTATTTCTATTTTGCTTTTGGATTATTTATATCAATATATTATATCATACTTTCCTAATCGATTTTGGTAAATTATCAATTATTCAAAAATTTAAAGAGCCACTCATCCAAATTAAAGATATAGCGGTGCTGTAGCTCATAAGGTGAAAGAAAAGGAAACCATCTGGACAGTTCACCAGTCCATCACAGGGCACACACAAACACACATACGTTCACATTTCCACACCTAAATGAAATTTATTGACTTTAATTCAACCTGATCTATGTCTTTGAAGTGTGTGAAAATACTGCTCTTGGCAAACATCGGAAAAACATTCACACACAACACAGAAAGGACCCTTTCTGCATCCCAGAAATTGGAAGCCAGGACCTTTTTGCTTAATGGTGCTTAAAACAACACTGCCACAAACTTTAAATTATTTATTTATAGAAATGTACTTTTTACTGTTTTGGTATTTTTAGGATTTCACACATATTTTGGATGGAGCGTGCCATTATAATTCTTTACTGTATTATGGCTTATTATCTGCTTCTTGATGACTTTGGTTTGTTGTTGAATTTGCAACATGCATTATTATTATCTGCTAAATCTAGATTCCTGTTTACAGTCTATATATATTTTTATTTTTTTTATTGTGCTATTTGCTTATGTCTTGGATTCATGTAAATTTACTTTGTAAGTATGTTTATTGTAAAAAAGCAGTATTTAAATGAAAATGAAATTCAACTGAAATCAAATAATTTAAAAAAAAACATAACGCTAATTTTATTTAATAAAAGATACAGTTTGGTTAATTTTGCAAATTTAGGATTAAAGATGTTATATATACTATATGTATATTAATATAATATTTAATAGCACATTTTTTTATATTTCTAAAAATAGCCCATTTATCAAACATTTGCAGATGCAGATGCATAGATATAATCTGCATGTCCTAAAAATAAGTTTTCTTATTATTAGCGTCTTTGATTTTAGGATAAATTTGTCAAGGCTGTTTGGCTTTCATAATTTGACAGTTATCTGAAATCTGCTATATCTGGTGATCCTCTTTGATGGACAGTAAAATATTTATTAAGCTGCTTACACCTATTAAATACTCATGTACATCAACACTGGCCACAGAGACCTAGTTTCATTAAAGCGCCAGTGATCCTATTTATATTAGTTGCTAAAAACAAAGCTTTTTAAGAAGCTACTCGTTCCATAATGCATATGCACCAGACATGGTGCGATACATTGAGAACAATTACCATTAATAGTTTCATTTGAATGTAACTTTTTTAAAAGGAAAAAGATATATTGATTCATGAGATCAAGAGGCAAAAACTTCTGGATGGCAGGGAGTGGCAAAAGGTCTCTACATCTCTGCTGGTTGACTTTGGATTTTAATGCTGTGTTCAATTTCCATTAAAATGCTAATGACATAATGCATGTTTCCAAACTCTCCTAGGATTGTCTGATGTTTTTTTAAGCAAATTTGAATGTTATAATGTTAGTCCTGTAATATTACTGGGGATTTAAAAAAAAAAAAAGTCTTCAAAACCATGTGTCAAAGTATCATATGCATTAGGATATGCATTAGGTCCACAAATAACATATTTTACAGTCTGAATTCGGTGCCAAATAATGCAACTATGCCCGAATCCACCTATAAATTTAGTGCCTTTTGCAATGGAATCTGTTAGCTTGGTTGCTTGCTACCCACCCAGTCTTTTTCATTTAGTTAAAAAAAAAATCCTGCATTTTTTTTTTACTACATAACTATCAACTTTCATAAAAACTTCAAAACATCAAGGTGCTTTTTTATAGACATGATACAAAACCCCCAATATGCCCTGGTGCCAAACCAGCTTTTGCACACCACACTAAATCCTGTACCTTACTACACCTGGGGGGGTTGACATCCATTTGCCACTCTATTTCACTCACTGACAGAATATCTACTGGCAGTTCCAATGTGTATTCCCTTTTCTTATTTGAGTACACCCTATTAAAATATGCCTTTAGGTCCTTCTTTTCAATCTTTAGTCTTCCAGATTCCCTTTAAACAGAATCTTGACGAACTTAAAGAGTTTTCTTTTAAATGATTCCTATTACTTTTCTTTTTCCTCCTCTACCTTATAATCTCTGCTATTTTCAGTTTTTCCAACATGTTTATTTTTTTGTTCTATATCCAATATTTTGATACCACTTCTCAGAATTCTAATCTCCTGAATGAGTCTCCAACTACCTTAAATTAATTATACCATGTTGCGTTTTTCCTGACATACTGAATTTTATCATTCTGTACTTAAAAACAACTTTACTTAACATGCTGTTAGCTGTTTCTTTCAAACCAGTCACTATACCCGTCATCATGCTTTTCCTAACACTTCTCTTGTCTCCTACTCAGTTCCTTTGTCTTCCCCTAATTGTTTCCCACTAGCCCTCTGACTGTTATCTCTTTTCTCTCTTCAATATTTTTGAGTTATAAAATTATGTTTACTTATTTTTGTCTTCCTGAAAACTTTCTGGAATTTGCCTCAGTACTAACAAAGGTATCGGTATCTTGCTGACTGATATGTGTAACCTGCCACCGGACATATGACTGACTCACACAACCCTGTTAGAAGTAGTGTTTAATTTGGGGCCCCTGCAAAGCAATTTTTAAAGCAATTTTTCTCTTAGTAAATTCTCAAACATTGCATTAATGTCACCTTACTCCACACATGTATGCAAACCTGCAGACTTTTTACTATCAACTTTACTGATTTTATATGTAACTCATTTTTTTCCTATACATAACTATTCCAAAGGCCATGTAATTCACCCGTAAATCATCTTCCACCAGAGCTCTTGCAGACTCCTGGGATACCATATGTATTTTTAATAGTAGTTATTCGTGGTTGAACACATGCAGGGAAAGTTGAATGCTGTTGCTGAGTTACTAGCCCACAATGGCCAGATTAGAGTCTATTCTATCTTGTTGCTTGTCTCTCCCCTCTTGTCAACTGCCTTTTTTCAGCGGGCATTACTCTAACTAGATTAATATATTATAGAACATGATATCATATGTAGTATAAACCCTGCATCTATTTAATAAAATTGCAGTGCCATCTCTATTATCTGCAATTCAATTCTACCATCGCTAATCACATGGATCATCAGGTGGGCCCTGTAACATAGTTCACAATTTTCAAAACAAATATTTAAAAATTAATAACATATGCTGAAGTCTTCAATGGACTGAGGTCACAAGCAGCTTCGACTCATATCAATCTAATCTAATCTAATCTAATCTAATCTAAACTAATCTAATCTAATCTAATCTAATCAAAAGAGTCTAGTAAATCACATTAAAATTTAGAACAATAAAATGTTAAATGTGATGAAAATAAAATACCATTTAGATTTGACTAAATATTATAATATTTAACAAGGTGTTAAATATTAAAACTTTATTGTTTACTTTTTGTCAATTCATAATTATATATTTTATGAAAATATTATTTTACTGTAGTTGAAAGGAATCACAAACAATAGATTTTGATTTACTGCACTGCCTACACCTTTTACACATAAAAAAATATTTAGTTGTATTAACTCCTAAACTGATCATAATCCTGGTGCCTGCAGGCACAGGATCAAACTGCTAAGATGTAAATACACAGTTTCAAGTGAAAGGTCAGTAGCACTGCTATATTATGTTGTATAGTTAATTTCTACATGTAACTTGACATTTTTGTATTTCTGAATGTCAAGAATTTGCTTTATATTTAATTTGAAATGTTGGATTTAATGTTTTGTAGTTGTAGTATGTGTATGTTTGCATGCGTTCCTATTTGTTATTATTAATAATAGCATTGTAGTTGCAGAGTTGTTATTAAAACTTGTGTTTTTTTTATATACCCTAACCTGTGAAAGTAAAAGTAAAATCTGTGCAACATGTTTTTTAAACAGGGTATTATCTAAAACTTTCCATTTTGGAGCAAACATACAGTAGACATGTTTTATAATTTACATCGCATCGAGTTTCATTGTCATGTTTATTTTATGAAACATTTAAAATCTTTTCCACAGGCACTTGCTTTAAAAACAACTAAATAAAATAAAATAATAAAATAGAAAAATAATAAAAATATAGAGGCCGGATTAAATAATAACTTTACAGATTTAATTATATTACAGTCTGGCTGGTATTTCCTTAACTACTGACTTGTGTTTTTCCAGTTTTGGAAAAAAGCATCTGCAAAATGTCTAAATGTGCTTTGGTTTGCACTTTCCAACTTTAGTTTGTAGATTTGTATAATTTTAAATGTATGTATTAATTATGCATTAATGTTTTTTTGGATTGGAATATGTATATGGACAGAATGATGGCTTAGTGGTTAGCACGTTCAGCTCCCAGTGCTGTTGATTCCAGGTTCAAATCTCAATCTGGGTGGAGTTTCCATGTTCTTTGTGGGTTTCCTCCGTGTTCTTTGCTTTCTGCCCACAGTCCAAAAACATGGATTCATTAATTCATTTGTATGAGTGAGTGTGCCCAGCAATAAATTCCTGAGTGTATCTGCCCAGTGCCCAAAACATTCTTCCCTGGATGGGCATGGGGAAACCTTCTGCAACTCTACACTATTGTAGCCCGACTTGTCCTCAACCAGCTCAAGTGAACTCATGTTACTCCACTACTCATTTCTCTCCAGTGGCTCCCTGTAGCTGCTCGCATTCAGTACAAGTCACTGACTCTGGCCTACAGAACCATTTCTTACTTGTTTCTCTATCTTTTCTAAATACACTCCGACTCATTCACTTCGCTCCAGTAATGATTGCCGCCTGGTGATTCCACCTCCCTGAGGAGCTAATTCTCACTCCGTGGAGTTAAACACTGCAAAATGGTGGAACGATCTTCCTAACTCCGAATGGGAGAATCACTAGGCAGTTTTAAGAAACTACTGAAGACACATCTTTTTAACAAATACCTGTTGTAAAAAATAAAAATAAAGGCAGCTTCAAATAACAATCAGCTTTGATGACTTTACAGTGTGGTTGGTTTTCTTCATAACTACTGCTTATGGTGTTCTCATTTGTAAGTCGGTTCAGATGAAAGAGTCTGCTAAATGACTAAATGTAAATGTATTGGATTGAGCGGAAAATGAATGAATGAAATTGTTGCTGGTGGTTAGTATTACAATGCTTAAAATAAAGACTTATGCGGTTCTATTGCAACATGTAACTTATCTTCATGTTTTTATTTCCTTGGTGTATAATCAACTAGATTTGAAATAGCAAATGAGTTTTAGCATCTGGACGGATTATAAATTTTCTCAAGAGAATATACAGTATACAAAAGAGTGACCACTAGCAACATAATATTTAATAAAATTTTTTACACTTAAAACATGAGAGATATGAGTGTTTTTAACCAACAAAGACATTTAAATCTTGAGAAGAATGCCCTTGAAAACATAATAAATACATTTTTTCAAATAATATCATGGTTTAGGCACTGTTTCATATTTGATTTGCTTATAATAATCTAATGACATGTTTAAAATACTCATTTTAAGTTTTGAATGATATTCTTTGCTGATAATGGCAAAGACTTTATATTCTCATCCCCATATTGATGAATAAATGAGAATTCATGAGAAATGGCTGTGTGTGTTTCTCTATCTTATGTGTGCGTGTATCTGCATCTATGTGTGTGTAAATGGGTGAGGACGTAACCATAGTGACCGTGGCTGAATAAGACCCACCCTAATTTCAAAATGGCAAGAGCATGCTGAGATTCACATCTAAATATTGCAGTATAGGAAAATATAGGGGTGTGCGAAACTACGTATAGCACATGTCAGCCAGTCAAGTTTAAAGATAAACTAACATTCTAAAATTACAAATTGAGACTGTAGTAAAAAAGGCATAGTCATGTCATGACATAGTCATGACATTACTCTCTGTCACAAAGTTCAGGTATAAACTGCAGTGAGCATATTAATAAAAATGATAGACAAAAATGTTTTTTACAAATCTATTGATAACTGACTACTTGTTGTTACCACTGTATCACTTTTCACCACATGTACTATTTTATGCAAAAAGTGCCTTTAAAGATACATGATCTAGTCAGTTAAATCTTTAAATATTGTTCACATTAGCAAAACAATATGTGCATCATTTAAAACTATTTATATGCACACAGCTCCACACAATGTATTACCTGCAAAAGCCTGTAAGAAATTTTGTCAGTGAATGTCATTAACAACACAATTAGTCAAAATGATTTGCCATGTTGTGTTATAATATTGCACAAGGCACATTGATTTTTCTGTTCAGCTGATGTGTTGTTTGTTTACTTGCATGTTGCTTTTTATCGTTGTCTACAAAATAACAATGCAAATTCAAAAATACAAAGTTATAAAAGTACAAACAATAAAAACAATGTACAAAGTGTCTTTCGACATGGAAGTCACGGAATAAAAAGCTGATATACTGTTATACAATAACTAACTAAGGCCATAGAAACGTACTTTTTTTTGTATATATGAAGTAAATACTAGAATTTGGGGCAATTGTAATACTATACAACATACAGAGTTAGGATTGGAAGTGTGAGTAGGTGTTTTGTTTTTTTCTAAAATTTAGGGTGAAAAGGTGTATTTGTATTTGACAAAAAGCATGATGGTACCCTAGCCATGAAGTTCACTTAAGCCAAGTTAGTCAAAGATGAGCCATCAGTCATGTGTTGGAGATCCTTTCAGGTGAATCACTGGAACAATGGGCATACATTTAATACATTTAATAAAATTTGTTATGTTCCAAAATAAAGGTCCTTAATGGAACTGACAATAACCTCTGGGACATGACACAAACCTCTCTCTGGTAAATCTGTACATAATCTTAAATTTAGATCTTTTGAAAAAGAGTCGGGAAGTGGCGGTGGAGTCATTTTGATGGTAACCAGCAATCTTATCTGTGCACAAAATAATTTGATATTTTTAGTAACTTGTTTGTTTTATGGCATTAAGAGATTTATACTTAGCACACCTTCACAACTTTTGCATTTTTATACTCACATTTTTCTGTCCAACAATGTTTATTTCTTAAACACGCAAATGAACTATAACTAATTTAGAGACTAGTCACTTAGTGATATCATTCTAGCAACTTTTAGGGCTGACAATAGCTAGTTTCCTTACTGAGCAGTTGGCAACAGTGTAACCAGCATCAATATTGTTAAAATAGTGGGTAATTGCATTGACCTGCATCTTTTTCTCTCATGATCTGTTTAATCCAGACATTTTCTTTTTAAATTAGACAGTTGGATTTTACAACTGTCACTTGTTGTACAAACAATTAATTCATTCTCCAGTTATTTTTCTTGTTTCTGAGAACCGTCTTGAGAAATTGATGTTTTAGAATTTTATCAGAGATTCTAGGTTAAGACAATGGAATATATCATTAGTGTAAGAGCAGTGTTCTATTTAGCCATTTTATTGATAAACACAGATGTTGTTTGATGTTTAAAATTATTGTCTAAAATGTAGCTCATCAAAGCTGTTTTAATGTTGTTGGGTTCAATAGTAGTAGGTATAGATTACTTTGTCAAGCTCCATTAATGTTCTTTGTTGTATTTTTTTGTTTTGTTTCATGTATTACTATTTTAATTAATGCAGGAAACTAACTTTCATAGGAAGGGTGGGTAGATGAACAAGCCCTTAATTTAGGATACAAATATTCAATTCAGTATTCATTTATTCAGACCTTTCACCAGGTATTCAAATCTGTTGTCAGGTTTTTGTGAACAAAAAGTCACTCAGTCCTTCATGTGAAAGCAGTTATGTCTTACTTGTTTCTCTAACATCTAAGCATACTATGCGGCATTGAACAATGTTTCAAATCTGAAGGCCAATTGGAAAGCTGTGGTGAAGACTAAGCTAAAAGAAGGAGCAAGAAATAACAATAGACATCCATGTACATTGATGTAGAGCCTAATTCTTTCTTTCTCTCTCCCCCCGTCCCCCCTCCCCCAACATGTCTCTTTTCCATTCTTTAAGGTTAAGCAGTTTATTGACAATATTTGTGCAATGTTAGAATCAATAATGAACCATATATTAAAAAAAAACATACAGTAAACAATTTAAGCAAAGAAAATACACTACATAGATGGTTGGCACGGTGACTTAGTGGTTAGCACGTGCGCCTCTCAGCACTGGGGATCCAGGTTTGAATCCCAATCTGGGTGGAGTTTCCATGTTCTGTATATAGTGTGTTTGTCTGTGTGTGAGTGTGAGCCAAGTGATAGATTGGCGCCCTGTCCAAGGTGTATCTGCCCAGGACCTTTCCATGACCCTAGTACAGGATTATGGAGACGATAATGGATGGATGGATACATGTGGATTGTACACAGATAAAATATGTTATTCAAATGAACAATAATAAAGTATCTGGCAACTAAAGCAAACATGATCAAGAAGAACAAGCTCACTGCACTAGTTCCAAATAATTGTTTTTACAAACCCAAAAATAGTACAGAAATCAAACATTGGTAACCTTAAAAAGTCAAATAACAGTAAATAGAATAAAAAAAAAATTTCAAAAGAATAAATTTAGTGTAAGTGTGTTTCGAGTGCCATCTCTGTTTAATCTGTTCTATCTGAATGGGCAGACTATCTCGCCTTTTCACCTTTTCTCCCTCTTACTCTTTCTTTTAAGCAATGTTTTATTTTTTTTATTTTGCTAAAATAGATAGAAATATCTTAATAAATGAAACCAAAAGTTGCGTTTACTTTTGTCTGGCTTTATTTTCTAGACACATAAAACTTAAACTTTTTTGAGGGGTGCTGAAAATACAACTGAAGGGGCTTCCACTTGACACTTGTAGTGCTGGTCGTTAAGCAATAATTCATGATTTATTTCAGGTGCTGTGATGTACTGATTTATGATATGGTTACATAATAAATGGAAATGCAGACTGATAAATGATTAAAAAATGTTAATCATTTAAATTCTGCTTCCTTTCTATATAAGAAAAATAAAACAAATTGTAATATGACAAGAAAATGATCACTTACTTTATAAAAACCATTGCTGATATTTTAAAGCATCAAGGTGTGATTTCAGTGTAATATTTTGCTAGATAGCAGAAGTAAGTATAAACATTACCTAACTGTTAAATAAAATGTATATATTAATATATATATATATATATATATATATATATATATATATATATATATATATATATATATATATATACACACACACACACACACACACACACACACACATATATATACAATATATATATATATATATATATATATATATATATATATATATATATATATATATATATATAGATAGATAGATAGATAGATAGGTAGATAGATAGATAATTTAATTTATTTTTAATTTATTTTATCTTTTAATTTATACGTAAATATACAGCATGCTCAGATTTGAAGATGTCTGTAGACTGGATTATTCCACTTTTAGACATTTATAACTAAAATAAAGTTAATTTCAGGCTGGAGACAATGAGCAGTATTGAGCATGACTATTCAGTCTGCTGCTGATGATGATTGTTGCTATTGTTGCTGTACACCTAGCCAACATTTTTTTGCACCTGCACAATTTAAATAGCAACAGTGCTTGCAATATATATATATATATATATATATATATATATATATATATATA
>JAFMOD010000419.1:181478-289086 GCA_019802435.1 Corydoras maculifer | reverse complement strand
GGGGAGAACATCTCGGGCGCTGGGCAGATAGACCCAGGACAGGGCGCCAATCCATCGCTGGGCACACACTCACTCACACAGACACACTCTAAACGGGGCAATTTTGAGAATTCAATTAACTTGATCCATGTTTTTGGACTGTGGGAGGAAACCGGAGAACCCGGAGGAAACCCACGCAGACACGGGGAGAACATGGAAACTCCACCCAGATGGGGATTCGAACCGGGAATCCCTAGCGCCGAGAGGCGAACGTGCTAACCACTAAGCCACCGTGCCGCCTATATATATATATATATATATATATATATATATATATATATATATATATATATATATATATATATTTATTTATTTTTATTTTTATTTTTATTTTTTTCAATGAAACAGGCTTTACAAAAACAAAAACTCTGGTTCTAGTCACAACTCTTGTTAATTTTTGGAGCATCATGACAGATTATATTATAATAATCAAACATTGAGGTTAAACACTTAAATTTGTTTCTCTGCATAACAATGACAATAACAGCATAACAATGGGCACTACGTGGTGCATAACAGGGTAATAAGCGCACGCTTCATCAAATTATTAAAACAACTTAAACACATTATAAACCACCTTTGTGTTTATATGAGTTAAATGCATTTTATAGATTTATTATTTATTTTATTTATTCCATTTAAAAAAATTTCCCTTATTTAAAATAACATTACTTGATGATCCACATGATACTGTGTACTTATACATCATTAAAAATACATTCGGTTATTTAAAATGTTTTGGGTAAAAACTGCACTTGGGTCCTACCGCTTGCCAGCCATGAAAAATGGTGACACCAAACATGGACCCAAAAGAGCTGGACCCATTTAAAGTAACCGTGCAGCACCAGTGCACAACTATGTACTGTATTACCTGTAGCATGAACAGACACAATGAGGACTGGAGATAGAATTTTCCAAACCCAGATATAGATTTTATTTACGCACCTTAGTATTTGGCTTACTTGTGAAACGGCAGACTCAGAGATAAATAAAAACATCACTTTTCAATGTGCTACCGACTAATGCTACCACTAAGGCTCTATATTCCATGCTGCTCCTCCCTTTAAGCACAGGCACACAGTTGACACAAACATAGCATAGGCCAGATTTCTTACATTACCTGCTTCCCTGGTTCTGTCTCACAGTCACAAATTGCTGCTCCACCATTCTACCACCATGACCAGTAATAATGCAGCAGTTGACCATTGCAGTGAATAATAAAACTACACTAGCACCAGCAACTGCTTCTTGTAGGTGCACTGGGTTCTTGCTGTGATGTTTCTAAATATTTGAGTAGCAATCCTTCTAGTTCATCATGAAACACTCCTAGAGTTTTTTAATATTACAACTCTATTACTATTGTTTGAGAGGAACTACCCTAAATGTGCCAACAATCATGCATTCACTGATGCTGTATGACAGACATTTTTAACCCATTGCATTTTGGGTCTATCTAACACAATGGTTATTTTTTTTTCTTTAGCATTAGAATGTTTATAAAATGAATATAGCAGCTCGTCTTCCATTGCTAGCTTAAGCGAGAAGTGTAAGAATCTGCAGCAAACTAAAGACTAAAAAGAATAAAAAACAAAACTATTTATGTTACAAACACACACATGCACATGCACACACACACACACACACACACACACACACACACACACACACACACACACACATATATATATATATATTCTGAACATATAAGTACTGTACTTTTTTTGGCATGTACTGCCAAAAAAATACTGATTCTTGCAATTAGTAAACTAGTAAATTATCTGAACACTACAAATAAAGAAGTCTATTTAAACATAATGGAACCTGTAAAATATCCCGTAAAATATCAAAAGCATTGAGTAGTGAATTGTGAAAGATGGCTATAATTCTAAAAGACAATGCAACATTTATCTTGCAATTCTTAAAATGTTCACTGTTCCAAGAAATTGACAGCCAAACAGTTTTTTAATAGAATAAATAACTTCAGATTGGTATGAGGGTTGCTTTAAATAAAAATAATGACAGTTGATAACATCTGGGGTGCTCAAGAATCAAGAAGATGAAGGGGAGGAGAGGAATTGTCCTGTGCTTGTTCATGTGTGGGATGTTTTAAGTGGGCTTGTTTAGAATGGGTCAGATTCCTGCTGTGCTATTTCAAGTCATGAAAAAAAAATTCATGAAAAAACTTCACATAGCTTAAGGATTCGAACCAGGTATCCCCAGAACTAAAAGGCAATCGTAACAATTTTTTGGTTTTAAATCCAGCTATAATGGCACGGTGGCTTAGTGGTTAGCACGTTCGCCTCTCAGCTCTAGGGATTCCCGGTTCGAATCCCCATCTGGGTGGAGTTTCCATGTTCTCTCCGTGTCTGCGTGGGTTTCCTCCGGGTTCTCCGGTTTCCTCCCACAGTCCAAAAACATGGATCAAGTTAATTGAATTCTCAAAATTGCCCCATATAGACTGTGTCTGTGTGAGTGAGTGTGTGCCCAGCAATGGATTGGCACCCTGTCCTGGGTCTACCTGGGACGTTCTCCCCTGGATGGGCATGGGGAACCCCACCGCGACCCTAATAGAGGATAAGCGGGAGATAATGAATGAATGAATGAATGAATATATATATATATATATATATATATATATATATATATATATATATATCTTCTTATAACTAAGTTTATTTAGGAATATCTTATTTAGGAGTATCTTTTTGAATTCCACATTTTTACTCAGGTTAACTACAAAATGATAAGTGATATAATCTTATTAACCTTACAAAAAAACTCTTTATTACCACTAACAAATTTATAAAATGAAAAAAAAGATATTAGCTGTTTAATTAGCCAATTTCATCTTATTAGTCCTGCTGTGGCATTTTGAAAAGCGCTATTGACTAACAGCAAGATGTTCCTCAGTTCATGTCAGGGTTGGGAGTGCCAGGCCACTCCCCCCTGTTTTTTTTCGGTGTGTTTGGCCGTTTAGGGCTCCCGTAGGTAGGGCCCATCCCCTTGAGCTGGGATTGGGTCCTACCTGATCACATATGGCCTGCTGACTACACTTAAAGCGCGCATGCGCCCTGAGTCAGCATGCCAGCATTGTATGTGTATGTTAAGGCATATACATGTGTGATGTCGGGTGTTTTGCGTTGTGTGTTTCTTCTGTGTGTTTTGCTCCTGGCACGTCCCGCCGCGCCTTTAGTGGCGTTCCCGCTGATTTTCATTATTAAATCGCCTCTTTGTTTGTTTACCTGGTCGCCTGGCTTGCTTCTGTAAACCACACCGCTCCGCGCAGCGTCGCCATCGGACAGCCTGCGCCACTCTGATTGTAACAGTTCAATTTCTAGGCATCCAATTTTTCGTTCTGCACAGATAGCCTATTCTGCACAACAGATATTTACATTCTTTTTAAATATATACTATATACATACACACACTATGTGTATGAAACATTTGTACTCATGTATACTGTGTAACATGTTTATTTAGTGAAAATTTATTGTCTTCTTTTAATGTTTAATTCTTGTAGTCCAGGAGGTCGTGCAGAATAATAATTTCATAGTACAATGTAACTGACGTTTCTTGTGCTTATGACAGTAAACTCTTGAATCTTCAATCGTTTAATTATTTTCAGTTAAACATGCCACACTGATGCCACAATGTAATGTATTTATTGATGGTTGACTGTTCATGTAAAAAACGTAATTCATGCAGAATTTGTAAA
Organism: Corydoras maculifer; assembly: GCA_019802435.1. Taxonomy (NCBI): domain Eukaryota; kingdom Metazoa; phylum Chordata; class Actinopteri; order Siluriformes; family Callichthyidae; genus Corydoras; species Corydoras maculifer. Next base: position 285,332 of record JAFMOD010000419.1, on the reverse strand, counting down.
GAATTTAGTTTCCAGCATTATAAATAGACTTCAGTTCACACATCTCTTACATATAAATGTATTACAGTAATGAGACAGTTGTTGGGATTTAAATATTAAGTGTAGTATGTACAAAGAAAATGTGGCTTCTGTGTTCTGTGTTTAAAAGGTAAGAGCATCTTTAGAAAAGCATATTTCAATGGATCAATTGCAATATATTTGATGGCATATACAGTAGCATAAGTGTGTTGAGTGTATGTTCACATCGAGTTATTGGTGTGAATAGGATACTGGAAAGCCCAGGAGGCATTGTGTGTGTGCATGAAAACTCACAAATGTGTGTGTGAGCACACACATTTGGCTCTATAATGTGTACATGTACTGCCATGTCCAATGTGAATCTCTTTTTAATAGCTTTTGATTTCTCCATTGCACCCCACCAGACATTCAGAATAAGGCTCACGAGGTACTGTCCTTCTTGGGTAGTATTCTGACTCTAGTCTTACTTGCAGACACAACCTCTTTCAAAAATAATTAAAGACAATCTTTGTTCAGAAGTGAATGCTTGCAATGTCGCTATTGTTTTGGTAATGTTAATGTGTTTTTCCTTCAAAATTCTGAACTCATTTACTAATTGACTCATACAAGATGACATTAGTCATAACAAGACCTTTGCCCAGACACTACATTAGAGATAGTGGGGTTCAGGTGCCCTTCCACTGTTTTTAACACTATTAGTTTATTTTTATTTTGTCTGCATATTTGGCAGCATGAAATCACTAATATAGTCTTCTACCTATTACATTAAAGTCACTTATTTAGTGCTTGTTTGTGTACATTTTAAAACAATGTGCACATGTTTAATGTTCTTTTAGTAACATTTTGTATGACATGTTCATAATGGACTCATGCTGAGAGACTCCATTAAAAATAATAAAAATGGACACATCAGAATAAAGTAAATGTAATTTATGAAATAAAGAGTAGCATAAGGAGCAATGAAATGTGTAATGCTATGTTATTATGTCAAGTTAGCTCAGGAAAATGAAAAAGGTTGCAGTAATGATGATGTCGGTGTGTCTATAACTGTACTAATTCCTGCTGTGTCACATGATATTAATGTGTAGATTTGTGATTTCCTTGATGGGAATTACTGAACAAGAAAATTCAAATGCTGCAATTTTCACCTGGCTCAGTGTGGCATGAGTGGTACAAGTAATACAGAGAAGTTAAAACTTGGAAACAATGAAGAAACTCAATATGTTACATAATATACTGTTAATAGTATACTATATGTAACAAATTTACAATTTTCATCAAAAGTAAAAAGTATTGAGACTGACAATTTCTTATTTTATGGTAAACTGAAGTGCAGTACTAAACATTTTATAAGGTTTTCAAAGTTTAGGTAATTATAGTCTTTCAATAAAAGCCATTTACAGTAGTGATCCATCTCTTTCAATACTATTTCAATTGTTGTGCTGGATATAAGTTTCTGGTACAAATCTAACTGGTAATATTTTATTATAGAGTAATTAATGCTTGGACTATATTATAATGCATAAATTTTATTATATAATTTAACAAGGTGGCTTAGTGGTTAGCACGTTCGCCTCTCAGCACTAGGAATTCCTGGTTTGAATCCCCATCTGGGTGGAGTTTCCATGTTCTCCCTGTGTCCGCGTGGGTTTCCTCCGCGTTCTCCGGTTTCCTCCCACAGTCCAAAAACATGGATCAAGTTGATTGAGTTCTTCAAATTGCCCCATATAGAGTGTGTATGTGTGCCTGTCTGAGTGAGTGTGTGCCCAATGACAGATTGGCGCCCTGGATGGGCATGGGGAACCTCCCCGTGACGCTAATATAGGATAAAGCGGAAGATAATAAATTAATGAATTAATTAATAATTTAACAAATGTTTTTATTTGGCTAAATTTTTTGAGGATTGATCACAGGTTCACAATAATATTGAATTCTAGGCGGTTTCCTGGTCATTCACTCAAAAATTCAATGTTTTGCTGCTGTGGCCTCTACTGACAAAGGCAACAATGCTCTAATTCTATTTTTGATATGTCAAATTAAAGCAACAGTATGCCCTTTTAGGACAGGCTCTTTAAATATGATTTTCATTATATAAAAGTCATGAAAAATGTAAACAGAAACACTTGATATTTGGTCTTTACTGTGCAGACCTGAATGCATCTGTGTTATATTGAAAATGCGTGTGGTATTACCGGCACTGCCGGACTGGATATGCGTGCCTCATATTGGGTCCTTTTGTTATTATTATTTGTCATTTGTAAGATCTGGTGCAGCTGTATGTCTTGTCACGTTAATGTCCCTTACATGTTTAAAATCCCTTTCTTCCCTGTGTTTAGTGTTGGAACTTGTGAGTGTTTTATTATGTCGTGTCACGTGCTATATGTTTGAATTCATCTGGTGCGTTCTGCATTTAAGACTATTTTTCTATTTACAGAATCATGGCAGAATTTTTTGGGTTGGGTTTATCTTAGTTGTAGCAGCCAGTGTTATGAGAGATTCTATGGGTTCTTGCAACAGTTGGAAATTGAAAGAGTTGTGGCAATTATTGTTTCTATAACACACGGACGGGCACAAGTGAAAGTATATTCAGCGAGAATGAGAAATTCCACTTGTAAAACAATTTGTATTTTTAATTTACCATTTGGTTTCATTAGCGGCATGATGGCTTAGTGGTTAGCACGTTCGCCTCTCAGCGCTAGGGATTCCCGGTTCGAATTCCCATCTGGGTGGAGTTTCCATGTTCTCCCGTGTCCGCGTAGGTTTCCTCCGGGTTCTCCACTTTCCTTCCACAGCCCAAAAACATGGATCAAGTCAATTGAGTTCTCCAAATTGCCCCATATAGAGTGTCTAAGTGTGTGTGTCTGTGTGAGTGAGTGTGCGCCCAGCGATAGTTTAGATCTGCACACCACCCGAAACGTTCTCCCCTGGATGGGCATGGGCAACCCCCCCGCGACCCTAATAGAGGATAAAGCAAAAGATAATGGATGGATGGTTTCATCATATAGCCAAGAGAAAAGGTGATTGACACAAAAGCAATCGGGCCTCTGTCCTATTTAAAAATATAACTATATATTTTTATACATAGTATATTATATTCTATTTATAAAATATTTTGCTTTAAAAATGTTAATAATATATTAACTAATATTAAAATTACTTAATTTACTGATTCATATTTAATTGCATTTTTAGGGGGTTGTAGTTAGCAGTATAACCTTTTCTTATGATGTGTTTTAATGGAATGCAAAATAAATTGCAAAATATTTTTGTGTGTGTGGGGGGTTTTAATGCTGACATGATGACAGCTATATTGCTAGCTATCTAATTATTAGTGTGTTTAAATGCATTATATGAGCATTTTTTTTATTATAACAGTGAGTGACCTCTGAAGTGACTACGTGTACACAGGGTGCTTGGTATCTTGTAACGAAATGGTTGACATTTTGTACAATTTATTACTTTTATTATATTTAAAGTAAGTTTAGTTAAGGAGTGTGGCAAGAGACATAATAATCATTAGACAGAATCAAAATAGGGACAATGGCTTCTTAAAGAAACCTGTTCTCATGGGTTTTTTAGAAGAATTCAGGAGAATGGTTTTATATTTATTATTTAAAAGATTTGGAATCACTAGGAATATCACTGAAATAATTACTAGAACAATGATGGGATAAGTCATCCAATTATGACTTGAATTCACCCTTTGTGTTTTTTTTAGTCCTGTTCTTTTGTACTTCAATTCATTGAATTCTAGAATTCAAAAATGTAATGTTTTTTTTGATAACATTTCATTTCTATGCTCTTGCTTATGCATCTTATGTGCATTTTTCTTCAGATTTACTCTTGTTTAAAACAAAAATAATGTACAAATTATGTATGTGTATATATTTAGATGTGCTGTTGATCTAACAGAAACCAAGTATGTGAAATCTACAATAGCTAAATTAATTCCGTTTACTCATTAACGTCAATAATCCCTCTGATTCATGGTAAAATTGCTCACAGGTGTTCATTATAGCATCCTGGCAGGGGTGCAGACCCATTAGTTCAACAGGAATCAGAGTCTCTCTATTAGAAATGAAAAATGTTAGATCAACAATATCTGATCTTTTTTTGATTGAGGTTAGTCACAAAAGTCCTTCTTAGCTTTACTGCTGATGAAAATGTTGAGATATTAAATGAAAACAAAAGAAATGTGAGCAAAGTAAAGAAAATGTTATTGAGTGATTTAAACATACAATATACCATCCATCATCTCCCGCTTTATCCTCTACTAGGGTCACGATCCTTCCAGGGGAGAACATTTCAGGCGCTGGGCAGTTACACTTAGGACAGGGCTGTAATCTATAACTGGGTATACACTCACTCACACAGACACACACACCAACACACTCTAAATGGGACAATTTGGAGTGTTCAATTTACCTTGATCCATATTTTTGGACTGTGGGAGGAAACCAAAGAACCCGGAGGAAACCCACATGGACACGGGGAGAACATGAAAAAACTTCACATAGCTTAAGGATTTGAACCAGGTATCCCCAGAACTAAAAGGCAATCGTGACAATGTGACATCAGAATTACTTATTAACAGATTAACTTTTTTTGGTTTTAAATCCAGCTATAAAGAGCTTATAGGAAATCATATGACATCTACTCTTTGATCTCTGCAATGCAGCCCTTTAGCTAACTGATTGATTGAACATCATTAGCCAAATGAAACAAATGTTGTGTCATTTGTGTGGGAGTGGACTAAGACTAATTTCATGCTTGCAAATAATTGCTCTCAATGGGAGCATGTATAGAGTAAATAAAAGTAGTCTTTGTACTTAAAGCTTTGACTCATTTACCTCCTACTGGTTTTCAGCTTGCTTTTTATTTCGTATCCACTTTTTTCTTTTGGACTCATCAATTCTCATTATTTTTTATTTATTTGTTCTATTACTTGACATACTTTGTTCATAAATATGTTTTGATGTTGATAAATGTTGTTTTTTACTGATTAATTTCTGCTGCCATGTTACACAGCTATCTAGGGGCTGTATGACAACAGCTTCAACAACATAATGGGACTATTAGAATTCAGGGGTATGTTTTTGTAATTAGTTTCTTAAAAAAGTTTTTGTTCTCAACATACATTTGTCCTCATTTTCCACTCATGGAAATGGCAATATTTCAAGTATGGATCAGTGAGTTTTCTTTTGGCTATGTCATGTGTAATGGCTACTCCCCGCAATTACATTACAGATTCCCTCTTGCCCATTTCAAGAAGACTTCTAGGACTATACCTCCCAGGCTACAGTCTGAACATTTTGGAAGTTAACTCGATTGACTTTTTGCTTGAAATGGCCAATGAGTCATTAACATATAGGCTTAGAGAATATATTCCTGTTTTTATGACTGCTGAAGTAATAACCTGGTCTGAAATTTTCATTTTTCGAGATTAAATATCATTATTTGCCCTACTGAGTGAATCTGTCATGTTGGAGAGCACCTTTCATTCTGTTGACTGTGATTTTAAATTTGTCAGCTTGGAAAACATATATTGTCTTCTTCAGTCAGGGAATGTTTGACAATAAACTCTGAAGTCAGCCTGAAACTTTAAATCCAATTTAATTATTTTTTAGCTCAAATTGCAATTTTTGTTTTGTTGACTGAATAAGTGAGACTCAATGTTTTATCTTGGAGAGCATTTTTTGTACTTTTGACTCCATGAATAAGACTGAATCCATCTGCTAAAAAACATTAATTCAGAATTTGTCAGCTCAACCATTGCGTGTACCTAAATGCTGCACATATGGCAAGTTTAGAATATATCAGCTGTGTGCATATGTCAGTTTTTGCAGTGCAGACAGGATTTCTTTTTTTAAGGCGGGCTCCGTGAAATGCAGCCCAGTGGCGTGCTCGGCTATGTGCAGCCCCTTGGCGGGCTCGGCGACGTGCAGCCCAGTGGCTGGCATGGCTTTTGCACACTGGCATGCGGGTGTGGCTGGTGTGCACAGGTATGCTGTCGTGGGTGGCACACTCTGGCAAGCTGGTGTGACTTGTGCGCACTGGCATGCGTGTGAGTTCAGCACGCACAGGTATGTTTTCGGGAAAAGCGCCATCAGAAAGATCAGCTGCATCAGCGCGTACACCGCCCTGCATGTTCACCCCAACTTCCGCATCCGGATTGCCATCCTGCAGACAGAACATATACACACCAACCGCCTGAACCAGAGACAGAGCAACAGAGGAATAAGACAATGTGGGGTCAAACAGGACAGGGAGAACACAGGGTTCAGGTACTCTCACGCCACACACCTCATCAGCACAAACAAATGGTAATGCCCCCAGCGCAGCGCGCTCCGACTCGATCGCAGACATACCGGGCTCCAAAGCTGTGCAGCGCAAACGCTGCGTCTTGGCTCTGCACCGGCGGCGTGATTCGCACCTGGGTTTCGCCCCAGGGGGCTTAACAAACCAGACCGGCGCGTCAGCCCTGAACTTCTCAGAATTTAGGAGGGTGCATATCGGCAGAATATGCCCATACAGATACGACTCACCCGCCTCGTCATCGGAGATCTCGACAATATCGAGACCCTCCTCAGCGCAGAGCAACTCATATCCACTCCTCCACAGGAACTCATCCTCGGAGTGGTACCACTCCGAAGCTGCTAAATCAAAGCCGTCTTTGCGGCTCCGGCACGGTGGGCACCGCATACCGACATACTCGCGGACACGATGGAGGGCGGCGTGAGTAAAAAGGTTTACGGCCCCTGCAAAAATTTTTTTATAAAAATGCTTAATTATAAGTACATTAAAAAAAAAATTTAATAAAAAGATGGAACTGGTATAGTGTACTTACTTAAAATTATATTAGCAAACAGCTAGTACTATTTAATAATATGTACTGGTTTCTAAATGTAATGGTCATGAAATTGATTATGTCAATTGTCCATACCACCACTATCATCATTTGTAAGACAGAATCATTTGACCTCTTATACAGTTTTATTTTTTTTTCACTTCAGTAAGGTACTAAAATCATCTTCTCATCTCTGTTTATATTACTGAATAGCTGCAGCTATTGTGTGTTCACTGTTCTGGTGGGACCGCTCTGCTAACAACATGATGGACTGATGGGCTGACCCTTTGTGCTGCACTGCATTTGTGTTTTAGCTTGTGTAAGCTCTAAATGTTAGCACTGTTGTGGTTTTACTTGAGTTCTGTCACTTTTAATAAATAGTGTCATTTGCACTAGGGATACCCTTATGGTTATTTTTATGTGGTATTTTCTTACATTGCAAAACCCCTAGGGATTTTATCATTTGCAGAACATACTTATGTTTTATTCCAGTTGGGTGCCCTTTTAAGACCACCTAATGTTACTGTCCACTCTTACAACTGTAAAAATTTGCAACGTGTACTGTCATGTTTGTTTTCCATTTTGTTTAATGCAATCTCTGGCTTGTTTCCATTTATCTGCTGTCATGTCTATTAAAGGTCTTTATGTCATTTATTCATTATTGTTCTTGTGTTTTCATAGTAACTGAGCGACCTATATAGCCATAACTACATGCTAAAACAAATCATATAGCAGTGCTTCTGCTACATAAATCATGCAACATCTACCTAAATTAAACAGTAAACCAACATCAGGACCAAAAATATTTGAAAGTTCAACGAAACACCATCAAAATATGCTTCATACAATTTTTGTACAAATATCACAGTCCCTGCAGGTGGTAGTCTGAATGACTGGTTAGGCTAGACTGCCCACCCCTCCTCTCTTGTCTTTGGTTACTTTAATTATTGTTTGTAGGGTGTGCACACTCTCTAAGGTAAACTCCATTATGCTTACGTAGTATTAGGAGCAGCGTAGCACCTGCTGTATATTTCTGTTTGTAGGGGTCGTGTGCATCTGATTAACTTATATTTATTGTAAGGAACTTTTCTATGTAAGATGTGCACGTGGGCTGAGATAATTCATATTGCTTTTTTAAATTTCTTTTTTAGAATGAAACTTTTATTTGTCTCTTGTGGTTATCTTATGTGGTTGGGTTCAGCATGCCCACATATTTTAACATGCCATCTTCTGTAACATTGAATCTTTAATATTCTGCTCATTGCTGTGTCTTTTATGCTTGTTTAAATGTAAAACAAAAGTCTATGATACCTTACAAGCAGGTTAACTCAAGCTTCAAACTTAAATTACTGGGGGATTTACTAGATATAAAGCTCAAAACAAAATTATTGTTTAAAGGTTTGTAACTTGGTCTTATTTAACTTGGTCTTATTTATCTATCAGTTGAATCTTATTATTTTTTAAATCTGATCCTCACATAGATTACAGAGTAACATAATCCACTGCCAAATCGAGCATCAGATGTATGCAGAAAAATTGATGTTCATTCTGATCATTTTTAAGTCAATAAAATTCAATAAACTGCTTAAGATATTGAAACACTGATAATGGGTACATTTGCCTTGTATCTATTTGTAGTCTATTTGTTATACCTAAGCCATACCATCTCCAGAATTTAAATTAGGGGAACACTTAAAAACTAAAAAGCAAAACAGACCTATTTATTATATATTTATCATGCTCTATAGTACAGTAATACCCATTAGAAGTGCATGTCAGATGGTAAAGAAGCATCCAATGCTCTAGATAATGTATTCCCACTGCTTTGAATCTTATTAGCTGTCTTCCTATTAAGTGCTCTGCAATTTGAAATAAAAAATATTGGGCTTCAACAAACAGTTATTGTGGTTTTAGTTGTCTCCAAGTTGAAGGTTAATTAGTTATACAGTTCCAGCACTTTTACTCTTGTTTATTAAGTCTTCGCTGACCTGGCATTTAAACCCTGGGAAGTTGTTGCTCTGGAATGTTTAGCACTTATAACTGTTATTGAGGGTTACTGTTTTAGCCACATTGTTTATTTAATATTTACCCAGACATAACCTTAAACACATCAATAAGTAGCAATGCAATTTAAAAACAATGTCTTCTCATTATATTAACATATTATTTTAAGAAAATAGTCCATATTCTCAGCAAACTGTTATTTACCATTTAGCTAAATGCCTTTTGTAAATACGGAGCTAAAAATAAATACTTCTCTTCACTTTTTATGATTTGTGGGTATAAAAACATACAAATAATACCCAAGCTCTAATTATAGGTTACATATAACTATGACTTTTTAACTAAATAAAACTTGCCAATAAACATTTGAAATAAATTTAGGATTACGTATGTGTATTTATATGTAAACAAAGCAGGGTTCACTAGCTATATCCCAAAATTTAAGTTCTACAAAAACATTTGTCTTTAAATGTCAAAATAATAATAAAAATTTAAGTACAAATTTAATGTTTTTGATAAGATATTTCATAAAACATTACATTAAATTAAACCAAGTCAGAAGTTAATAAATGATAATAAAAGAGCCGTATATAGTATAGATAGTATATGGATATAGCACATTTTGTAATCCTTGTGGATTATTTAAGATACTAAGTATTTGTAATGTGCAGGGCATTATCGTATCAAAATAGTCATTATGCACATCTATTATTTACTTACTTTGTTTTCTTTTGTTTGTTTTTTAGGTACAGTTTTGGTGGAAAATATGCAAATAAATGGTCGGGCACAAGATCCAGGGCGTACCATCTCACTGGCACTGCTGGAGAACTACGACCGCTGGGTTTTATTAGACCCTGCTCTCCAGAGACTCTACCTCAACAGCACTGGAAGAGTTTTAGACAGAGACGTGAGTGCACTCATGGAACATTTTGATAAAAAGCAAGAAGATGTGCTTCAAATGGCTAACTAGTTAATAAAGTAAAACGCAGATGTAGAAAAATTAACTCCTTAAGCTGAAATAAAAATTGTCAGATCAGCCCAGAATCTTCAACCCACACAAAACTTACTTAACTGCTGCCTTGAATTTTTTTTCTGTTGTAAGAAAAAGCAGGAGTTTTTTGCTTCTTAAAGGGTAAAAGATGGACAGGTTGCTTGTGAACTGCAATGAAGATACACACATCACACATACACACATTTTTAATGTTCTGACTAGAAGAGCTAGGGGAAAAAATTCAAACAAACCATAACTGAACTAGAAGAGCTCAGTTAATAACAATAAAACAAAATGTATTGATTATTAAGACACACAGCAGATAAGAAACAGCCAAACACACATCACAATAAATACAACATTGAATAACCAAAGGCGAAATAGAGCTTAAAATATATGAACCAGGATCGAGCATAAGCACACATAAAACAAACCTCGGTGAGAAACTGAAAACAAAGGGCTTATATAAAAAAGGAAAATAATAAGAGAACATAATTTACAATTGATAAACTATAAATTTTGCTTGAAAGTGTTGTTCTGGTTTGGTGTGCAGTGTGATTTGTGGTCGTGTGTGTTCCTGGTGCAGGTCTGCAAGGGTGTGGATGAGGCTCTTTAGTTGGGGAGACATCACAGTTATGGATCTTCCTTACTCTGAAAGTTCTGGCACCACTGTTGTAAAAGATTAGGGAACTGAAGATGCAGGCAGGCATGGGGGGAATTTAAAACTAGTTTTATTGCCTCGATAGGGAAAAAGAACAGATAAAAACAGCCTTTAATTGAAATTATAGGTGTAGTAAAGTACTTTTCAGCCCAGTGCCAGATTCGCAATGTCACACACACACACACACACACACACACACACACACACACACACACACACACAGACACGCACACACACACACACACACACACACACACAAGATGGGTATTTCAGCTTTATTCTGCAGGTGTCCTCTTTAAAACACCTGCCACACGGACACTCTCACAGACAATTGCTCAGATTGCTTTCCAGGCATGTGTGCCTACCACTTCATTCACCATCTGCATAAATCACATTTTTACTGCATTAAGTACATATTTCAGCAGTTATTTGACACTAACCTATGTGCTTTCTCTGGGGATATGCAGATGTCTGCTTTTTGGAGTACTGTAGTGTAACCAATAGGTCAAAGTTTATTTATTCATGTAACTTGCAAGCCACATGCTCTTTTATCAATCCAGTAAGTACTGGGACAGTCATAACAACACATTGTCATAAGTCCTGGGACAAGCAAACAGGGACAGCCAACAAAAAACCTTGGCAATAGGTTTTTAAACAGGCTGACTGCACATAGTGAAAAGTGTTAGGTAGTTTGTGGTCCCATGTGTGTGAGGGGTTCGTGTCCATTAAAAAATCAATGTAAACGAAACTAATAAAGTTGGTTGAAATGGAATAACAAATTACAAATCATACAGTAAATCATAAATGTCAATTGACCAGGTAGCGTATGCTGTTATTTTACTTACTATTTAGTTTTGATGTGTTTATAAAGTGGTTTTCATGAAGAAGTCATTAGGACAACATCATTTTCAGATTTTATTATTCTTATTGCTTTGTACAAGTGCAAGACAACAAAATGGAGTTATCATCAACCATAAGTGCAAATATTTGTGTTGTGTGGATATAACAAAGTGCAAGATGGCAGTATTGTGCAATTACAAATATAGTGCAAAAAAGCTTTATTGTGCAGTGACAGATAGTTCAAATGTGGCAGTATTGTGCAAAAGTAATATGCAACTAATAAACACTCTTACCACCGTTCATGCGTACTACTATCTTTAAGAACAAGTATCTCTGTTCCATATTAAGTAAAGAAAAGTAAAATAAATCTACAATACTAAAACTAACCTAAGCATGGCAGATGCCATCAGTACTGTGACACCACAAGGAACTAATTCCACCCTAGTTGCTTCAGCTGTAAGCACCACCCACAAAGGAAAACCTCATCCGTCAAAAGGGTGCGACCTATAACAGATTTACAGCACACTTGCTTTTGCTTCATGGACTAGTGAGTGTTGGGAGCTTACTGTCGCACACAACACACATTGTATCCACTCCCCAAGGTTAGAACTCAGGCTGCCCACTTACAGCATGCCACTTCTGTTAGCTAGTATAAGTGGTGCAATGTCATGTATGTGTGTATTAATTCAGCACTCATTGACTAAATCTTAATTATCCTTGGCGCTAAATCAATAATTGGCATCAGGTGCACCTGTACAGGGTCAGCTTTGTTCCTGATGTTACAGAGGCAACTATGGGGCAGACGGCAAGCAGAAAAAAAAAATTGACAGTTACAAAATATTCATATTATAATGATATGCTCATGGTGTGATGTACCAGTCTTCCAGAATTATCACAATCTGTAATTTTGTAGTCAAAAACCTACTTAACATTTATTGTTTTTTTGTTTCTGTTTTCAGCCTCCTAACTACATTACCACCATAGTGGTTCAGGTTCAGTGTACCAACCAGCTGGTGGGCACAATTATCCTGCATGAGGTTCGAATTGTTGTGCGTGACAGAAACGACAATGCTCCACAATTTTCTCAGCCACGCTACTATGTGGCAGTCAGTGAGGTAAGATCTTTATGAATACACAGTAATAAAATTGGAAATTTCTATTCACCACAAATTTATTCCTGACATTTGCTTTTAACCAAAGAAGATTTATGATAATTTTCATTGTAAGGGTAGTCCACCTGGCGATCGCACCTCACCGAGGAGCTAATTCTCACTCCGTGGCGTTCACCACTGCAAAATGGTGAAAGGTTCTTCCCAACTCTGTCCGAAAGCCAGAATCACTAAACAGTTTTAAGAAACTACTGAAGACGCATCTCTTTAACAAATACCTGTTTGTAGAGAGAAAAAAAAAAAGGGGGGGGAGGGGCCGCAGCATCGAATAACATTCAGGTTTTTTTACAATTTACAGTATAGTTGGTTTTCTCCATAACTTCTGACTTGTAATGTTCTTATTTGTAAGTCGCTTTGGATAAAAGTGTCTGCTAAATGACTAAATGTAAATGTAAATGTAATGTAAATGTAGTCCAGCTCCTGTTCTATCCTTTCATATTTTTGTTGGTTCCCTATTTTATTCTAGCATAGCTCTATTTTATTTAATGCCATGCAAAAGATAATAAACTATGATTTAATATCAAGACAAAATTGCATATGCTGATGACACATTACTTTGCCATGAGTGATGCAGCTGTGCGTCAGGCTCCAAGAGTTTAATTTTCAGCCTTGAATTCTTTTAAGATGAGACAACATGCAGCTCAGCACCAATAATGGGCTGTATCTGGATGATGGCCAGTTGAGGTTGTTGAGCTGTTATCTGGATAAAAGTGATGGACTGATTACTGCTACTTGTTTAGAGCAGGATCCAGTGTGCCAAACACACCACACCAAACCTGCCATTTTAATATGCTGACCTAATTTTATTAAGAAGCCCTTTAAACAAAATGCCTTAAAATTATTTTGAACACCTTGGGCTATATAAACATATAATATTGTCTTTTTAAATATGAATGTTAATTAATATGAAAATTAGACTAGTCCAGGGTATTTTCATATCTTTTGTCCTATGAGTGAGATAAACTCCAGCCCTCATGCAACTCTATTTTTGATAAGTGGGCTAGATAATGAATGATCATTAAATGCTACTTATGTTTTAATTCCCTGGAACACCTTAAGCTCTTTTGACAAATATAGCCCACACTAGATTATGTGGACATAGTGAGTTGTAATTATCTCTGAATTATTGGTCAACAACATGCCGCACTGGATCATATCCACAGATCACCAAACTTTGGCAAAAACTTGGTGTATAAAAATTGTCATGTGACTTGGAAAGGACAAGTATTACATTTACAAGTCAATTTTTTATAATGCAAAAGTGTGGAAAGATCTGTTTTAGAACCATGTCCAATTTATTTTTTATGTGGAAAAAAAAGATCAAAACCGTTATTATTTACTAAATGTAATACATTAAGAAAAAATAATAAATAAAACCTGAATTGTGACCTGTACAAAAATAATGGCATATTTATTTTTAATGTCTTAATATTCTAGTGGGTGGCACGGTGGCTTAGTGGTTAGCACGATTAGTCTCATTATCACAGGTCTATGGGTGAATTTGCAATGGGTTATTTTAAAGAGCTGACTATAAGCAGTGGTAATATTATAAGATACCAGTGATACAGCAAATCATTTAGTAACTTAAGTGTTATTATTCATAGTGGAAGTGTTAAGGGATTATTGGGAAGACTCTTTTCTGTTCCATCACGTGATCATTATTGGCTGTCAGTTGTGTTTGGGGTGAGGAAATTAACTTTTCCAAATTTAACCCAATCTAACACCTTCAAAATGAACTAGAAGAATTGCAAGCCTAAAAGGAACTGGGGATTACAAGCCTGGATTTCCTATCCATCATCAGTGTCTGACCCCTCATCTGAATGAATTCCCACATAAACATCCCAAACCCTTTGTGTGAAAGCATTATCAGAAGACTGAAAAATATAATTAAAGTGGGACCAACTCAATATCAATGCATTGCATATGGATTTAGAATGGCATTTCATAAAAGTTCGTGTAGGTGTTATTTGTGTCCTTGTACTGTATCTTTTGTAGCTATTGAAATATCATAATTGCTCATTGGTAATGGTTGGCAAGTTTCCAGTGTAAGCCCTTCAACAAAGCCCGTAATCCCTAGTTCCAGGGACTGCAGTAATCGCAATGTATAAGAGTGTCAGCTAAGGTGCATTAAATATAACTGTATGAAATTATGTTTTTCAAAAGAACATAAAGTTCAAAGCAGCTTCACATTTCAATTTAAAACAATTAAGCAATTACTTAAAATGATGTACTATCATGGAAAAAATTAAATAGGCTCTTTAAATTCCATGGAAATATGGATTAGAACATAATAAAAAATACGATATTTACAGAAGGTCTAGAAATAGTATGAACAACAACACCACAAGTGACACTGTATTAAAAGTGTAAGTGACAGTCAATTAATGCTAATCAGACGCTCATGATTAAGCATCAGAAAGTTATTACAGTAGAAGTTTTGGCATTTTGCTGGTCTGGAGCATTCATATGCAGGTTAACATAGTAATTAGGATAACACAAATAATCATAGAGACACATTTTTTGCTGACCATCAATCTAGGAAGTGTTACAAGTCTTTCCAAACACTTTAAAGTTCATTATTTCAAGTAGAAAACATATAACACAGTTGACGATCTTTTCAGGAGTGCATGTCTCAGCAAATTCATCTCAAGGTCAGGCCGTGCAATGTGTAATGAAATTGAAACTCAAAAGTTATAGCTGAGACTCTACAGGCCACAGTTAGAATGATAAATAACAGTACAATTAAAAAGGATTAAAACAATATGGCTAAGTTATAAGGACAGTCTCTTCTTTCTGAAAAAAGCAGCATTTTTTAAGTTTGCAAAATGTAATCTGAATTTTGCCACAGTATTTTTGGATCAATGTCCTTCAGACAAATGTGAAAAAATAGGTGTTTGGCCATAATGCACTGTGCCACAGGTGGTAAGAACCAAACACAGCATTTTAACACATTATTTTATTGTCAAGAACATTGGAATGAAGGGTTGTTTTGCAGCCACAGAATTTGGGCACCTTAAACTTAAATCTGATGTCTTATATATTATGCCCTAATATACAGCAAGTAAAATAAGTAATTAACTCAAAAACATATTGTTAAAAATTAAAAATACTTCTGATAGTGTTTCTGACTTAAAATTTTCATAAGACGGCAGGAACAACCAAAGAAAGCCACTAAATGTATTTTAAACAAATAAGTCCATCAATTAGGTTATGTGTAATAAAATTAAATAACAGGGGAAAAAACACACTTAGTGAAGTGTATGAAATATACAGTAGAAAAGCTTATGCTTAACACCTTCAAGATGCCTTGTGTGCTGTATAGAGAAACTAGTCACATGCATTGGTCAGGTGTATATTGGGCCTGTATGTGACTGTTCTGTAGGACCTAAACTCCCTTCTTTCGGCATGAGTCAGGTCGTACGATTCAACTTCCTTGAATATAAGTCTTGCTTTCTTTATTGCTGCTTGTTTGATCAGTGTTTTTGGGTACAGGTACTATTTACTCTGGGGCCCTTTGTGGCTTTGCTTAGCATTGATTGTTTTTTCTTCCTGCTTTGTTTTTCTTTTTGTCTTTAATGTACAATATTCAGTGCATTTTGCCTATCTGCCTGTTTCAAGCTAAATAACCTGCATTGTTTGTCTCTGTATCTGTTTCTCAGTTTCTGTTATTAAAGTGCGACTCGTCTTGTATCTCCATGCATTTAAATCTTTCTCCTGTGAGCAAGCATAACAGAAACCAAACATTACTAAATAATAATCACTATTGAGATCTTATTTGGTAAATCGTAACCATTTGGCATTCACTGCACATATCAGTATAGCAATGCACATCTTTATATTGCAGTCTATAGACTCAATACAGAATACTAATTATTATCGATTCTCTTTTTGCCTTATTATTCATTAAAGCACCAAATTAATCAAAATTATAGTGAAACAAATAAATCTGACTTATGTAAATTACTTTAAGGCATGCCTATGAACTTCATCCTTTAAATAGTCTTTGTGTCACTAGTTATAGGTTAATGAAACAGAATTGAATATTTATAAATGACTACATTTCATGTACAGGTAATGTACATGAAATACAAAAGTAATAGAGCAACAGAAGGCTAAAGTATAAACAATGCAAAGATATAAATAGCCTTAATGGCTAACTACACTGTGATAATGAATAAACACAAACATGTAAAACACGTTAATGGAACCAATTAGAAGGGACAATGAGTCAACAAAAATGAACTGAATGTCAAACCTAAAGTTCAAGACCACAGAGAGCTGAATCTCTCTCTGACCTTTTGTCTTATTATATGTTATTTTATAGTTTATCATCACGCATTTTAATGACTGAGGCAAAGTTTTTAAGTAATATCTTCATGCTAATACTTTTTTGCTACACCTCACCCAAAGACCAAAACTAATTCTGTTAGATATGAATTCTGGCAGTGATTTAATTCCTCTCTTACTCTGTAAAAGTAAAAAACACAAAGTCTTTATTATTAAAATATTGTTTCACAATACTTAAACAAGCATATGGTTATGGTTTAAACAAGCATATGGCTTGAAAATATTCTAGAAAAAATCATTTATTACACTTTAACCTTGATGCAGACAAAAGGAAAAAATAAAATCTTCAGCGTTCTCATTGACTTACTTAATTATATCTAGTGTATATGAACACATTTAGAAATTGATGCCTGAAACATAATTCATTTGGGCAGGAACTGAATCTGTTACAGCAACATTGTTCTGGGAGGTTACCTGGTAACAGGCAAGGTCTTTCAGATTAAGCAGGAGTATCCACAAAAAGGCTTAGTCTTCACTAGAAAGCTTGGTTCATCAGTTTGTGTAAGAATAATTAAGCAGTTAGTTCACAGATCTGTGTTTCTGAAAAAAGAAAATATTTACAATGTCGGGAGAAATTATTTATCCATCCATCCATCCATTATACTCCGCTTTATCCTCTACTGGGGTCATGGAGGTGGGGGGAGGCTAGATACACCCAGGACAGGGCGCCAATCTATCCCTGGGCACACACTCACTCACACAGACACACTCTATATGGGGCAATTTGAAGATTTCAATTGACGTTGATCTATGTTTTTGGACTGTGGAAGGAAACCGGAGAACTTGGAAGAAACCCACGCAGACACGGGGAGAACATAGGAACCTCACACAGATTAGGATTTAAACGGGGAATCCCTAGTGCTACGCTAACCACCAAGCCATCATGCCGCCTGGGAGAAATTATTAATTAATTCATTATCTTCTGCTTCATCCTATATTAGGGTCGCGGGGGGGGTTCCCCATGCCCATCTTGGGGAGAACGTTTCGGGCGCTGGGCAGATACACCCAAGACAGGGAGCCAATCTATCGCTGGGCACACTCTCACACACTCACACACTCACAGACACGCACACACTCTGTATGGGGCAATTTGGGGAACTCCGTTTACTTGATCCATGTTTTTGGACTGTGGGAAGAAACTGGAGAACCCGGAGGAAACCCACACGGACACGGGGAGAACATGAAAACTTCACCCAGATGGGGATTCGAACCGGGAATCCCTAGTGCTGAGAGGCGAACGTGTTAACCACTAAGCCACCGTGCCGCCAGGAGAAAATATAATGTTTTAAAATTATTTTAAAAAGCCAAGGGTGGATAACCACGGCTGAATGTGCATGACTGTTGAACCGCAGTATTCTGTGAAAAACTGTCATGCTATGGTGAAGTATATACCTTGGAACATCATTGTCACTTAACAGAGTCTAGTACTGCATCAAGAAATGTAACCTGAAGAAATATTATGCAAAGTAAAATCCCTATTCAAATTTCATGCATAAATCCCAGCATTTTGGGTACAACCTCACTTGAGATTACCAGAAAAAAAAAAAGTGTAAACATTGTCAAGACACGTCCACACATATGTTGGATTACATAGACCAACAATATAACTGAATCTACATTGTATCAATAAAAAAGCACAATCAGCATCTGTGATGGTATGGGGCTTAATAAGGTCTCATGGCATAGGTCATTTTCAAATACCAAAATTTTCTAAATCAACAATCCTTTCAGTGTATTTAGATGAAATCATAAAAAATATATAATGCAACCATTAAAATGTTCATGTTCATTGCAATAAATAATTTTAATAAAATAATTATGCCTTTGTTTTAATAGCTTTGGAATAAACTTGTATTATTTTGCCATTTGTTATTTTTGATTGTATCTCTTATTACTGATTCCAATTTATTCCTTCATTCATTCCATTTTACTGTAAGTATTGGCATACATTTTTTCAGAGTACAGAGTAAAAATAAAAAAAAATGTAAAAAAAATAAATAAATAAAAATCTGGTAATGTATTATTAGTTTTTTTTACTAAGTCTATACAGTTAGGCTTAAGCCTTCTTTTATTTTTTAGCTTAGATCTGTTTGATCTAGGAATGTTTCATTAGTTGTTAATTAATTGTAAGTGCTTTACTATTGTTTGTTTATTTATGTTATTTTAAGTCAGTGTTTTAAGAAAGTAATTTAAAAAATGTAAGAAATTTTAAGAAAGTCCTAATTACTTATTTATATGTAGAAAGTACCTATTTCCGCCTGTGTTCTGATAGCTTTTTTGGTTATGTTCCAATATACCTTATAAATATATCTTTTGTTTTCAGCTTTTGTTTCTTATTGTATAGTAATGAATATCTAGGCGGCACGGTGGCTTAGTGGTTAGCACGTTCGCCTCTCAGCGCTAGGGATTCCCGGTTCGAATCCCCATCTGGGTGGAGTTTCCATGTTCTCCCCGTGTCTGCGTGGGTTTCCTCCGGGTTCTCCGGTTTCCTCCCACAGTCCAAAAACATGGATCAAGTTAATTGAAATCTCAAAATTGCCCCATATAGAGTGTGTCTGTGTGAGTGAGTGTTTGCCCAGCGATGGATTGGCGCCCTGTCCTGGGTCTATCTGCCCAGCGCCCGAGACGTTCTCCCCTGGATGGGCATGGGGAACCCCACCGCGACCCTAATAGAGGATAAGCGGGAGATAATGAATGAATGAATGAATATCTATTGTGATGTATTTACTTCTACCTCTTTTATGTTATTACTGGTTTGTATGGTTATATAATTTGGTTATAAATCCTAAAATGTTTTTAAAAAATGGACAATTAAAGAATGCAAACAAATGCATTTTGTGACATTACTTTTCCTTAACACACAAAATGACAACAGAATTAATCTTTGTAATGACAAAATTAAGAAATTTTGAAACTGATACCTGCAACGTAAAAGATTAGAAAAATGGTAGAAAGTCACAATTAACAATTAAAAATTTAATCTAGATGTTAGAATTAAAAAAAATTGTGACAGCATAAGGGTACATCAGTGCTCATGGCCTAGGTGATTTTCATGTGTGTAAAGCTTACATCGTGAAATCTCGACTTGATATTCTGCCCTTCAGTTTTTTTAACAGTAGAATGCCAGGTCTTATTTTGCCAGTGTTTCAAGAATTTGGCTTCATGAATGAGTGTGCGCTTGACTGGTCTGTCTGCCGTCCAGGTCTGTCACTTATAGAGAGAATGAGAATACAACAATAAATACAGTTAATGTATTGAGCAGTTCTAGTCTTCTATACACCATGAATGAAATAATTTATATTTGCAATTTCCAAACAATTAAAATGTATTTAAAAAGGTGATGTGACCCAGTCATAAATCTAACTCATTCATTATCTTCCGCTTTATCCTCTATTAGGGTCGCGGTGGGGTTCCCCATGCCCATCCAGGGGAGAACATCTCGGGCGCTGGGCAGAAAGACACAGGACAGGGCGCCAATCCATCGCTGGGCACACACCCTATATGAGGCAATTTTGAGAATTCAATTGACTTGATCCATGTTTTTGGACTGTGGGAGGAAACTGGAGAACCCGGAGGAAACCCACGCAGACACGGGGAGAACATGGAAAATCCACCTAGAACCGGGAATCCCTAGTGCTGAGAGGCGAACGTGCTAAGCACTAAGCCACCATGCCGCCATTATTTGTAACATTTTAAAGAAATATGTGTTAGTAAATGTATGTTTTTTGTACACTGTTTTGGGAACTTCCAACTTTTATGAATACTACTTCAGTTTTAACAGTAGAAACTTTATTAATCATATTGAATTACATGTTTTTCTCTTTGTTTTTCTGCGCTGTCTGTACATTTTAGTTATCTTATAATGTTAAATTATGTTTTTTCTTCCGAAAAAAAAAATCTTTAACTCATTGAATGCAATGTGGCAGATGCAATCTCTACCGAACCTTTACAGCTGAGAAGCAATATAGCCAAAAAGGATCCTTACTAATGATGGAGCCAAGAGTAAAATGAATAATGCAAAGTTACATTTTTGCATTATTTTATATTAAATGAAGAACACAAGATGACCTCTGGCAAGAAGGGAATGTTAAATTGAGGACAAAAAATAACAGCAAAAATATGTCATTGACAAATAAAACCAATTATTTCATTTGTCCATTACGAAATGTCAAGAGAGCAAACCACAAATCAATATATATGGCTATATGTTTGTATATATAGATTTGGTTGGTTCAGCAGTTTGATTTGGTCCAGCAGTTACACTGAGGTGTGAAAACCTCTAGCAACATTCCTGTGTTTGATTCAATGATACCAGCTCAGTACACACCAGCACAATACCACCACATTAGTGTCACTAGACTAATGCTTAGAATACACACATATATATAGTCAATTGTCATATACAGCACTATTTGTGCAGTGGATAATTCTCAGCACTGCAGTAACAAGATAATGCTATTGAAGTTTTTAACACCTTAATATAACTCGTTGACTAAGAATAATTCACCAGCCAATCCATACCCGCAGGGCAATATCAGGTCTTATTTTGCATAAGTGAGAATCTATTTTTTTTTTTTGCGTAAATATTTATAAAAATGGAAAAATAGATAATGGCAGCATAATCATAGATCAATTTGTTAATGGGCGGCTAAGTCGAGAGATCAGAAGCAGTAGGCATAAGGGCTCTAGAAGCAATCTAAGTAATTGTCTATTTGTAAGTGTGGCAGGTGTTTTAAAAAGCAGGGAAAAAATGTTAAGCTTTTAAAACCATTTCAAACTGTGCTACTATTTATTTTAAAGCTGCACATACACAAAATCATTATGTCTAAGTGTGATTTGTACTGAACAATTAGCATGATATTAAATTATTCATTTATTCATTATCTTCCGCTTTACCCTATATTAGGGTCGCGGTGGGGTTCCCCATGCCCATCCAGGGGAGAACGTCTCAGGCGCTGGGCAGATACACCCAGGACAGGGCGCCAATCTATCGTTGGGCACACACTCACACAGACACGCACACATACACACACTATATGGGGCAATTTGGAGAACTCAATTGACTTGAACCATGTTTTTGGACTGTGGGAGGAAACCGGAGAACCCGGAGGAAACCCACACGGACACAGGGAGAACATGCAAACTCCACCCAGATGGGGTTTCGAACCGGGAATTCCTAGCGCTGAGAGGCGAACGTGCTAACCACTAAGCCACCGTGCTGCTGGATTTTAAATTAGCTTAATTTTTTTTTTTTTTACATAAACAAGATATTGTAACATAGTAGATTTAAACTGGATTAATACAGAATGTATTATATGAAATATGGCAGTGTATCTTTATCAATTATGACTTTTTGCCTTTTTTTCTGATAACACTACAGCTATCTCCTGTTGGCACTACCATCTTTACTGGCTTCTCAGGAAACAATGGAGCTACTGATATTGATGATGGACCTAATGGCCAAATTGAATATGGCATCCAGTACAATCCAAATGACCCGGTACATTAAAGCTAATATATTATTATCTGTTATTTCATGTTGTTTTTATAGTTTTATGCAAACATTTAGGTAACCACATATTATACTGATCTAAGTGGTAATGATATTAGCATTGGTTAAATATTCAGTTAAATGTCATAATGTTAGTACACTTAAAATGCCTTTTTGTCTATTTCTTTAGCTAATGTGTAGTGTTATAATATCATTTCTATTTTATGATCACTTTTTTGTTTTATAATAAAAAAAATATATATGTTCTTGTCTTATAGGAATCCAATAAAACAGTACGGGTGGCAAGCACATTGTCTGGAAACATTGTTCTAGCTGAGAGACTGAACTACGAAGAAAGGACACGTTATCTAATTGTTATCCAGGCAAATGTAAGCATCATAATTTCATTAATTTAGTTCTTCCTTTTGTCAATGCCTTATGATGGTTAATAGTTTTTTTTCAGGTTTTTACACATAACTCATTTTTACATAATTAAAGCAATTAATAAATTGAATTAGATATTTAATTGGCTCAAGTTCTGATGAAGTTCTGATAAAATAGATTTTGCAAAGAAAGTTAGCTAATATTCGAATTTATTGTAGAATTAGACTGCATGTTGTTACATAATCTCACTGTTGTAGTGACCTTTAATTACGAAGCATGAATTTTTCTGCTTTACTGACAATCTATAATAAAATACATGCAATACTACTACTACTACAGCTACTACCACTACTACTACTACTACTACTACTACTACTACTACTACTACTACTAATAATAATAATAATAACACATTTCCATCAGGTATATTGTATTTTGCAATAATAACTAGAACATGTGATTTCTTAATTTTTTTTAATTGTCACTGACAAAAATAAAAAGAGGTGATTTCAGTTTTTGTCTAGTTAATGTCTTTTTAAATATACAGACAAATTTATATTGTCATTGATGTAGATTTTTCATCATAATTTATTACAATTCTGTTAATTTAATTTTATAACAGTTTTTGAAAATAATACATTAATTTGCTGCTGAAATCTTTGCCCATTGTTGCTTTATGCAAGATTAAATCTGCTCAAGTAAAAATAATGTCATGGACTGTGGTTTCTCAATGTTCCACTAGAGACATACAGGACAGCCAGTGTGGCAGATATGTCACAAAAGTAACAGTTCCTAAGGCGACCGCGGATAGTCAGTGCTGAGTTCATGCCTACTGCCTATATATGGCAGACTGTCTCTTGCTAATTACCAACACTTCATAGTTATCTCTAAATTCTTTGTTATGTCAGAAATATTCTTTGTGCAATCTGCCCACATTCTTACTCTTTTGTGTATATTGTTTGTCTTGGTTACTGTTTAAGTTTGTCTGTGTTGTGCTGGAGTTCTGAGTTAGAATTAATAATGGAGTAGTGGAGTTTCTGCACGGTGTAGTGGTGTTGCAGTTTAACACACAGCAGATGCATAAAAAAAGCACTGTGACATTCAGGAACAATTTTAGACCCCCCAATGCCCACACCCACACACATCCAGCAGGTTTGCTCTTTATTAGACAAATTACAGGGTTATCTTCATTTTTAAATGTAAAACTTGTATTTGTGCCTTGTGCAGGCTTACCCACAAGACAGATAGACCTACCATTATTCCATATAACTACTGATTTTGAGTCCATGTGACCTTTAAAAAAATTTGATTTTTATAGTTTAAACTATTTCTCTTAAAACATTTTATTATACAGAGTCCTTTATAAGAGGCCATCTCTTTTTTAATTATTTTCTATCCTCAAAAAGGGGTAAGTTTTTCTAGTTGTGACTTGATTGGTGTCATTTCTAAACCTTGCCTAACACTGGTTTAGTGTTAGAGTTTGGAATGAGTTTGAACTATATGCTTTGTGACTTCAGATTTGCTTCAGCTCTCCTCATTGTGGCAATTAAAAACATTTTTTAAATTTATTTTTGGCTGAATATTTGTTTTAAAGTATTTGTAAGCACAATAACACCAAGTTATTTTACCTATTTATGGTCACAGCACACAGAGAGCAATCAATTAGAGCACCACACTTTACTAGTGTACATCATTGTCTATACAATCTCTTGACTTCACCTCACATACAAGTGTTCCTTGAGCTCTCCACATGATTTAAAAGTTTTTGGGATTCAACACTTTTTATTTGAAGATTCATTTGCAAATTCAGTTCTATGACATCCCAATGACTGCACTCTTGCACAAGACATTTCAAAACTTTTCTTTCT
This sequence comes from Corydoras maculifer, assembly GCA_019802435.1. Lineage (NCBI taxonomy): Eukaryota > Metazoa > Chordata > Actinopteri > Siluriformes > Callichthyidae > Corydoras > Corydoras maculifer. The sequence continues at coordinate 260,712 of JAFMOD010000419.1, read as the reverse complement.
ACTTTTGGGCAGCTCTCGAAAGGATTAAATACTTTTGTTATGTCAGTTGTCTGAGGGACTCTAAATAGACCTTTGTGGTAAAAGCAGATGCTTCAGAAGTTAAGGAGTCATGGCAGTATGTTCCAATATCTGAAGCCAGTGGCAAACTGCTATTTCCTGTGTAGAAAGTAATTAAAGTGTGGGAAACAGAAAGCTATCAGTTATAAAGATCAGGTTTTAAGAAGTGGCATCACTGATTAGAAGGGGCGCAGCAGCCTTTCCAAGTGCTTATGGATTATAAGAACACCAAAAAACAGCAAATGTCTTAATGTCACAATAAATCCTTTGTAGTGTGATTTAACTCACGATGCAAAAAGTATCAAGAAAAAACTAGCAGAACAGTTGGCATAATTGGGAAACAAGAACTAAAGAGACAAGTACATTGTGAAATTTTAACCCAGGTCATCTAATTGCACACCACATCATGTTAACTGTTTGTGCATCTAAGCCACATAAGACACTCAAACTGAATGGTGGTGTTGGATCAAAGATTAATTCTTTATAAATGATTGATCTTTGGTTTGTATCTTAATCCTCTATGGAAAACCTTACATCCTGTCACCTACAGGCTTAGAAATCTCACACTGAGAACGGGAGAAAGGGGGAGAGTGTCTCGGCTGCTGCACTGAGAGTCAGCAACAGTACATGAAAAGGTCATGAAGCAGTTATACTAGCCACCCTAAATTCTAAACATTATGTTCAATTAAAACTATTTTTAAATCTGCCACATCCTGTCCCCACTGTTTGTAGTCTGAAGACATTCGAAAGTGTACTCAAATGATGGTTATGCATAATGTGCCCGAGTATTCATAACCTGATAAGCTTCAGTGTGAACAAACACATATCTAAAAGCAGTTTCGGGCGGCACGGTGGCTTAGTGGTTAGCACGTTCGCCTCTCAGTGCTAGGAATTCCCGGTTCGAAACCCCATCTGGGTGGAGTTTCCATATTCTCCCTGTGTCCGCGTGAGTTTCCTCTGGGTTCTCCGGTTTCCTCCCACAGTCCAAAAACATGGTTCAAGTCAATTGAGTTCTCCAAATTGCCCCATATAGTGTGTGTATGTGTGCGTGTCTGTGTGAGTGTGTGCCCAACGATAGATTGGCGCCCCGTCCTGGGTGTATCTGCCCAGCACCTGAAACGTTCTCCCCTGGATGGACATGGGAAACCCCCCCGCGACCCTAATATAGGACAAAGCGGAATGAATGAACGAGTTTTACTTTCTTCTTAATTTGCTAAATATTTTTTCATGCACCCACTTTTGTTGATGTCAGGTTTAGCCCGAGTCATGACTAAGGCCTGTAGAATCAGGCTTACAGCCCTGAGCTCTCCAGGAGCCACAATCAGATATTGTAGCTTGGGAGTTGAGGATAAAGAGATGTCACTGGGTAAAAGCAAGAAAACACAGTAAAGGATATATCAGAGAAAGATGGAAGGGCATGAAAATCCACCCACCGTGCAACCTCATCAGAAAGAGCATAACCTTTCCCATATCGGAATAGGAAATAAAATGACCTTTGACGTTAAAAATAGCTAGCTGCCATTGCAAGAAACAGGCAGGTAGGACCCCAGATACGAGGTAGAGATTGGCTCACCCTCCAAAGTACAAAAGCCACAAGAGTGCCAGATCTCATCAAAGTCATTCGCAACACCAAAGGGGCATTACCAGTGTGTTTGAATAGGAATGATCTTTAAACAGCTGACAAGCCTGTGTCAAATCCACAAGTTCAACAGCCTAAGGAGACTTTAAAAAAAGAGTTAGATTTTTAAAACTGCAAAACTTAAATCGATTCAGTGTCATTGGTCTTGGAGCAAGAGCCTTTAGGAAAAATGTGGTGTTCATGTTCAAATAGTGTTGAAGAAAGATCAACCTTAATACTAGATGATTAATAAATTGTGTCTATGCAAACACAAATTTTTTCGGCATAAAACCAGAGGACAACTGAGAGAAAATATTCAAAGGAAGAACTGCAGAAGAATAAAGGGACAACAGACAGCTGTTGCTGTGGAACCATTTTCAAAAAACATAAAAGTTGAATGGCATGCCATATTGAGGTCACACCAGGGTGAGAGCCAAACACATAGCGGTGGTGAGATGCTTAAAAGACTCCATCATCTCTAAAGTCTATGTCAACGGCTCAGAGAAGTCCTCACCACATTTAACATGACAAATCTTGTCATGGTATGAACAGTTAGGTACATACTCTCTGTAGAAGTTCACAAGTACAAGAAATCTGAGCATGGCAAGTTCAAGTTCAAGTTATTTATTTATATAGCGCTTTTTACAACAGTACATTGTCACAAAGCAGCTTTACAGAATGAAAAGCCGTTAAACCCCCAAAGAGCAAGCAGAAGCGACAGTGGCAAGAAAAAACTCCCTTTATGTTGTTATTCAAGGAAGAAACCTTGGGAGGACCAAGAATCAGTGGGGGACTCATCCTCCTTGAGCGGCCAGGCAGCAACAACAATGTAGGACAGACATGTAGAGACATTTAACAAATGGAAAAACTAAAAACTGGAAAACTATATGTGAGTCCATTAAGAGGGCGTCCTGCAGGACCGCCAGTCCAATTGATATTCAGGTTCCATCCAGTATTCGTCAGCAGAGCCATGGATGAAGATCTCCAGGAAGACGGTCACACCTCAAAAGAACCCCCCCCCCCTTCCCCCCCATTAACGATAAGGTGGGTGAAGCTGTGAAATGGCCTTGGTTTTGTTGGAGGAATGCAGTGAATAGTCAATATCAAATGAAGTAAATATCAAATGTTTGAGGCGATCATCATAATGTTCTCTTTCACTGGCAGTCAAGAAAACAGGTGTGATAAGTCTGATACAAATGTAAATTGGTTAACAAGACCTTAAATTTACATTCATTCATTCATTATCTCCCGCTTATCCTCTATTAGGGTCGCGGTGGGGTTCCCCATGCCCATCCAGGGGAGAACGTCTCGGGCGCTGGGCAGATAGACCCAGGACAGTGCGCCAATCCATCGCTGGGCACACACTCACTCACACAGACACACTCTATAGGGGGCAATTTTGTGAATTCAATTAACTTGATCCATGTTTTTGGACTGTGGGAGGAAACCGGAGAACCCGGAGGAAACCCACGCAGACACGGGGAGAACATGGAAACTCCACCCAGATGGGGATTCGAACCGGGAATCCCTAGCGCTGAGAGGCGAACGTGCAAACCACTAAGCCACCGTGCCGCCCTTAAATTTACATTCAATTAGAAAATTTAAATAAGCCCAACCCACTCCTAAGCTGCACGCCTCTACGTGTAACGGGTTGTACTCAGAAACGAAGCCAAAGTCGATAAACAGTATAACAGTCACTGGTGTAGATGTGTCACTGGTGCTAATGAAAGACACAGACTCGTGTAGTAATAGGAACTCCGAATCACTTTACTCTTTTCCACATGTATCGTACATCTCTCGTGTATCACACCTTTATTCGTCCACCCGCAACGCATACCTTAAGCATAGTGCCCATGTTACAGCACAACATTCTACAACTGGTTTATTGAAAACAGCGCTCAAACTCCAGTAAATGTACTGATGGTGTAACGCCGCGATGAAGATGATCGCTGACACTCAGGAAACCGAACTGTCCAGAGAGGTAATCCTCAAAACACAGGCAATATAAAACAAGGTAGCAGGGGAGCGTGTTACCGAAGATCAGACGCAAACAGCCAACCCAACCAAACAGCTTAATAGAGAGATAAACAGGAAGTAGTAATCAGAACTCTGGAGAAGAACTCAGAGCGCCACCAGTGGCAGGAAGGGTAGGAGCAGGTACAGAAGGTAAAGTGGATGTGACACTACGCTAGGCATGCGCTCACCATTCCCAACAAAAACATTTTGTTAGCAAAAATGTCACTTTCGAAACTTTCAAAAAATAAAATAAAAGTTCACTTGGAAAAAAAGTACATATGTGTGTGAAAAACTCTTCTCAACTGTAAAATTTAATAAATCCAAGCACTGATCCAGACTGACCGATGCCCATATCCAGTCCATCTTTAGAGTGTCCACTGCAAACTCACTTAAAGTAAATGTGGCTCATTTGTGTCAGAAGAAGCACTGTCATGTTTCTGGTAGCAAGCACTGAGCAAACACTGAATGTATTTGAATGTACAATGTACAAAATGAATTTGAATTGCAATATGTGTACATAGTTATTATATAAATAGTTGATTCTTTAATCTGGCCCCTCATCAAAAACACAGCCTGGTTAGTGGCCCCCAGGTAATTTGAGTTTGAGACCCCTGCCCTAAAAGTAAGAACACATATTTTTATGAGTTCTTATAGACAGGAACACTAAAAAAGTCTAGCCATGTTATGAATAGCCATGTTATTAATGCATATAATGATGAGTGGCCTATTTGGGACAAAGTTGCAACAGGTGTATTCACATCAGCATGGATATGCAGGAATAATTACCACCAGTATTTTCACCTGTTCTTAAATTGGCATCATTGTCAAGTGAAAGAGAGTCGTATCTATATTGCATTGTCCTACTAAAGATGCACCTCCTGACCAGAAGGAGGCAGTGACATGCTCATATGTAGAGTTTAAAATTGAACATCCATTTTCAGGGAGGCTGTAAGAGTGACAGGACTAAAAGCTAGATGTTTGTTTGTTTGCCGGATTTTATATAAGAGTTTGGAGGAGTTTCTAAGAAAATCGTGTTGGTTTCTAAACTTAAACATAAGAAACCTTCGAATGGGAAACTCAAGAACCAATTATGGTTTAAAATCAGAAGATTATAAGCAAAAGCCATACACACCTGGGAGGAAATCTGTGTAATTGTTTGTGTGAATGCCTCTGTGGCAGGTGGTTTATGGAGCAAAAGAGACCTTTAGCAGACAGATCTGAGACACCTGTCTGATGTGTTTGTCTGTGTGTCACACAGCTGTTAAGTACTTTTTTAGTTTTTAGAGAAGCTGTTTTAGTATTTTTTAGCCAGTCTCAATTCACTTAAACTCTTTTGTTACTTTTTTTTAATAATTCTTGCCAACTCTATATGGCATCTGTTAATCTTATTAAAAATCCACACAACCACTAAGACATATGTTTTTATAAAGCAAGACAACACGTTATTCTGCTTTTTCATTGCTGGTCAGAGAAAACCAGGTGAGAATGTTCTGCATCAGGCTGGAACTTTTGACCATCAATCATTTTGACTTAATCAAAAGGATGCTTTATTGTCTTTTCTCGGGTCTGCTCCAGAAGGAATTCCTTTATTGGCATTTATGATATGCCTCTGATGTTTTTAGACTTTGAGCAATGCACAAGTCCTTTTCTTTAAGCAGGATCCATTTGCATATTTTACTTTTAAAAATGTGAAAACCTTGACCGATTTGTTTCCAGGATTAGCAAATGGGAACTAACTACAGCGTTTACTTTATGATTATGTATTCTAAATTGGAAAACAACTGGTGCAACAGGATATTTGTGTTCGGCAAACCCATTGCAAGATTACTAATCAGTGGTCCTCCATCCTCCTGAGGCAGACACATGCTTGTATGTAGAGTTCAAAACTGAATTTATATTTTCTTGGTGGCAGTAAGACTGACAGGACTGAAAGCTAGATGTTTGTTTGTTTGCCAGTTTTTAAGTAAAAGTTTGGAGGCGTGTATAGGAAAATTGTGGTGGTTTCAAAGCCTAAACATAAGAAACCTTTTAATGGCAACTCAAAAGACAATTATGGTGGAAAATCAGAAGATTATCAGCAAAAGCAATACACACCTGGGAGGAAATCTGGGTACTTTTGTGTGTGTGGGTTTGTGTGGGTGTGTGTGTGTGTGTTGTGCCTCTGTGTATATGTATATTTGAAAAATGATAATTTGAAAAATGATAGTTGCTGACAGGCATTTTTAAAATTGTTTTTTACTGTCACTTGTAACACCAATCTGGTCTATATATATTCTCTCTTTTGAGACAAACAGTGTTGTACAGGAAGCTAAAATATATAATTGTATCTTTGCTCTATTGTTTTGTTTAATTTAAAAATCATAAGATTAACTTATATTTTGGCTGTGACCTAAAACACAAGCTGGTTCTTCTTGAGACCAAGAATCAATGCAATTCTAACATGTAAGAGGTCTCAGACTGTTACCATTGGCATAAAAATCCTGTGCCGATGGCAGCATGTATTGTACACTTGTCTAGAAAGTTTGTTTTGAGTTTATTTTCTTCCCAGCATGCATCAGTGATGGTAGATGGAGATGGACAAAGAATGAAACTATTGCTCATTCTAGCCCATCATGCATAAATATTAATATACATATTCAGTTCTTTTTATAACTACTTATATAACTATAACTACTTTTTATAATTGTATATTAGTTTCTACTATATATTTTTATTTATTATGTGTTGGGATTTGGTACAATTATATGATTTATTGTAATATTCATTGTTATAAGCAAATCTAGCATCAGTAGCCCCACATTGTAGAAAGCCTTTATTCTGCTATTATAAGCGACAGATCAATCAGATATCCTGCTGTGGTGTAAGCACAAGGACCAAAGCACCTTCTGTTTTGTTCTTTGGAGACCTTGCTGTGATAAAAGCCTAGCTAAAATGTGTTTAATACTATGGTAAGAATTCATCCAGATGTAAGACCTATGTTTTTTTTCCCTTTACCTTAAATATCCTCTTTGGGCCACAGGGGGCTTAGTATTGATTTTATATTCCTTTCTACAACATGACTCCAGACTGCCCACTGCCCTTCATCACTTTTTAAAATAGGATGCTTTTGATGTCATGTTATGTCTGTGTTTTACTTTTGTATTTTTGATCTTAAATATTTTTTACAAGTCTGATTTCAAATCTGAATGATGAACTTAAAATGAATCAATATGTAATCTTGTCAAGGATGCTGTTTTCTCCTCTATGGTGGTAAAGACTGCAAAGCAGATAACAGGAGCCTCACTTCCACCCATTTAGGACATTGCGACATACTGAACTGAGCTCAGAACATTTACAAAGACCCCTCCCACCCCCACCATAGACTGTTCTTGCTACTGGCCTCTGGTCAAAGGCTTCTAAATCTCAGATGCAGAACAGCCAGGTTCAAAAGCAGCTTTTTCCAACATGTCATAAGACTGCTGAACTCAAAATAAATGCTGCTCCTTTCTTTTTATTTACCTCAGTGCAATGTTCTTTACATTGTGCAGTAATTACTTGCTGTTGTACATATTTATATACATATACTTTTTTTCTGCAGTTTGCACTAGATTGCACATATAGTAAAACTCTCATTTTACAACTAAATTAAGCAAATGATACACAGTCTTACTCCTATGCGGACTGTACAGTGTAAATTTGACAATAAAGTCTATTGTTTTGGTTTGCAGGTCTATAAACAGAAAATCAAAATTGAATATTTTATGTATTTCTCTTTAAATCTAACATATTTTCCATATCCACAAACAGCCTGTCTAGGTTTGAACATATGGATGATCCACTTCATGGGTTTATACTGGGTTTAGGTAATCAGGGTTGCTTACTGAATTGAAGGTAGAGAAAGGAAATGTGGTTCAATGGAACGTCTTGCATTTTTTATCTCACCTAATATGTTTTATTTTAATTTACTTGTTTGCTTTATAGACCTACATTTACTGATAACTATAGTATTTTGTAATGGATGAACCTGGGCTTTTATTAAAGGAGCACAATCCCATTAGCTAGCATTGATGCCCTTGCCCTTTCTGGATCTGAGCTTGTGACCTCTGTTAGCCTATGGCTTTGCTCTGCTTTAGCACTGTGTTGTTTTTTTTAACTGATAACATATCACGCGCCAGAACATTTTTCTGAATTTGAGACTGTGTATTTATCCTGTTTTTTTTATTTTATTTAATAATAAGTGGCTTTAATTTTACAAAATAAAACTTGGCAAAGATTTTTAAAAAAAATGCAGGAACTAATCATGATTTTGTTGTGTGTGTGTGTGTGCGTGTGTGTGTGTGTGTGTGTGTGTGTGTGTGTGTGTGTGTGTGTGTGTGACCACATGTGTGTGCCCACGTGTGTGTGCACGTGTGTGTGTGTGTGTGTGCATATGTGCACTTGTGCGGGGGTATGTGTATGTGCCTGTTTACCTTTTAAATAGGACCGTGCTCCATTTCCAGCCAGCCGGCACACAGCCACCACTACACTGACTCTGGATGTATTGGATGGTGATGACCTGGGCCCCATGTTTTTGCCCTGCATTCTAGTGAATAACACAAGAGATTGCAGCCCTGTCACCTACAGTGTTGTCATTCCTGAACTCACAGATCCGGTGAGGACTCACCCATCACACCCTGTTGGTCTGTTAGAGATATGCCTAGTGTAATGTTACCTGTTTAATTATGTAATGGAACGTAAAGCAATTGCAACAACTCCTCTCATTGTCAAACAAGCAAAGTGCCTTCAATGTACAGCTAATGACATCTTGATTTGAGAGTGTATGTGTGTCTTTAGATTAGTGATTTAAAAAAAAGGCATCACAGTAAAAGAAGTTACACATTGTGTGACATTTTTACCTCATATATAAATACCCTACTTATTAAATTCCAAATTGTTGTTAAATATTTAAAAATGGATCGTATGAAATTTCAGAACAATATCAGCGTTTTATCAATATCTCTCATTGAGGAAACGTCTTTTTTTACTTACCAAAGCAATGTTTGTATACTAGAATTAATCAAATGCCTCAAAGGTTTCTAAATTGTGTGTTGACCTACTAAGATAAATAGCATTTATAAACATGGCTTAGTTTGTAGCATGTACTTTTGGCTTAAGTATGGTTTTATCATATCTTTATATATTTGTAATCTCAAATATCAGAGCCAATACATACATATGGACAGGTTTTTTTTGTAAATAAGAAAGAAAAGAAAAACTGTAACATTTGACAATAGTTAAAAATATATATATTTTGTTTTCCATTATCTTGCCTTATGTATAACAGTTACATGTAAAATAAAAATAAAAAAATTCTGATTGAACACAGACGGCACGGTGCCGTAGTGGTTAACACGCTTGCCCTTCAGCTAGCGCAAGATTGGAATTCCCGGTTCGAATCCCAATCTGTTTGGAGTTTCCATGTTCTCCCCGGGTCTGCGTGGATTTACTCTGGGTTTGTGTGTTTGTGTGTGTTTGTGTCTGTGTGAGTGAGAATGTGCCCAGTGATAGATTGGCGCCCTGTCCTGGGTGTATCTGCCCAGCGCCCGAAACATTCTCCCCTGGATGGGCATGGGGAATCCTCCTACAACCCTATTAGAGGATAAAGCAGAAGATAATGGATGGATGGATGATTGAATACAATGCTGTTAATAGCCTGTATGTGATTTAAGTTTGAATAAGAAGCAAAAAAATCCACTTCACCATCACAGCATTAGTCTCATTTTGATAAGCTATCACTTGTGGGCAAATTCCCAACCAATATGTTTTGTTGATGCATTTACTTTTGTAAGATATGTGTGTGTTTGTGTAAGCTGTATTGTAAGCATTATATTTGTTGCAAGAATGCAATGTGAAGTGCTAAGTATCAATTCACCTGGAAATGCCTTGACAAAAATCCCTAACTGGCCATCCTAAAGGATTATAGTAATGTTTTGAATACAAAGACTGGAATTGGGCAGCTGTCTAATTTACTATAGTGGCCTTCTGACAGTAAATAGGAAGGGAATCTTCATAAATTATCACTTTTTGGACCAGTTGATTGTATGGTCGTTATGGCAAATGGATTACAGATGGCTACATGTGAAGACCTTTTCCTTAAAGCTCTAATTCTTCTTCCAGCTGCTCTCAACCCTACTGCTGTTAGTTGTGCATGATGTGCTGTAGCCTCAACACCTTATCAGATGTATGTGTGTGTTTGTATACCAAACTAAAAGTTTAAAGTGAAAATGGAGCTAACCCTATTCCATTTAAGTCTAAACTTTTATTCCGGCATTATTGCTATTTTTCTTTGAAGCAGTATTTTGACAGCTGTGGTTTGGTTGTTTGGGCTGAGACTGAGCTGTTTGTTGTAGTAATGAGGCTTCATATTTGTGTTACTTGTGCATGCTTTGGGTTTTCGAAAGAATGCAGAAGCATTTTAGACTTGAGTGAAAATAAATCTCGATTCCTTTGATGTTGTTCTGAATTGAGGTTTCACCCTTTGTGTTCTAATTAATTAGTTGCTGTTAACCTTCACACTGGCCCCGCCAAGCATTTTAAAACTCAAGCAAAAGTACAGTTAAAAGTAAAATTTAAGCTGAAGATTTTGAAACTCATTATGTTTTAACATCTCACATTTAATGTGACCATATGTTCGATATATTAGGTTGTTTCAATTAGAAGTCAATTATAGCAATCTGCTGGTAAGGCAAATGGCACACTTCAGAAAGTAAATCAGCCATACATTTGGTAAATGGGTCTTCCAGCAGGACAATGTTCAAAGTATTCCACTGATGTTGTGACAAAATGGTAGCAAGGTATTAACATGGTTACAAATAAACATTCACATAAAGATTTTTAGCAAATGCTTTTTATCCAAAATGATTTACAAGTGATAGAACAACACAAGTTCGGTAAAGAGGAATCATCTAAACTGCAGTATTATCAGCCATGATCATTTGCTGATCTAGTTTCTTTGCCTTTTGAAAGAGATGACTCTCAGTAGTATTAACACAGTAACGAAGAACATTCCATTCACCATACATTCCCCCATTAGGAAGTTATTATTCGAAAATTCATTATTATTTTTTAAAATTTCTGAAAAAAAAAATCACAAATAAAGACATGGATAAAGTAACACATGGCAAGTGAAAGGAACACATAATGAAAAACCACATTGCCCAAACAGCAGAAAAGTGAAAATAATTAAAAACCTAAGGAAAAACAGCTATCCATCACTTGACATGACACTGATATTGTATTTATATTTTATGCAGAAAACAAGGTTGAAGTTTTTAATTTGTATCTGTTTCAGAGTAAAATTAACCCTCTAAATGTGACACCACCCATTCGAGCTGTGGATCAGGACAAAAATATTCAACCTCCATCAGAGAGACCCAGCATTGTCTTTTTCATATTAGTTGGTAGGTATACGGTCACTGCTGATATATACTTTTATTTAAAATTATTTAATTAAATTATTGTTATTGTTTACTCATAAAATAAAATTGTCAATTTTGCATCTACAATTTTCAGGCCAACCCACTGTGTATCCAGAGTTCTTCTTTTTGAACAGAACAACAGCTGAGCTCCGACTCCTGAAGCCAGTCAGTAGAGACCTGTACCAAAGTTTCAACCTTGTCATCAAGGTTATTATACACACTTTTACATTTTTGGTGTAATTCTATGAGACATTATAGTATTTTTTAACATTGTTGTTATTCTAAAATACTAAGAACACTATATGAACAAAAGTATTGGACCACCTACATCTTACACCTGCTTTTATGATATCTCAATTTATGTTAAACAGCGTATACTTTTCTGAAAAGTATTTAAAGAGTTAAAAATCTTATTTTTATACCCTTGTAAGAATAGGACTGAATAATACACCGGAATTAATGTTAGCCATATTTATACACAGATGTACAATATATTAAAACATTACAGGACATTACATTTTATCAGAACAGGGGTAAGTCATTGTACGTTGCTTATGCTGTGGACAATGCTGATTTCTAATAGTAATCATTATTGCAGCAGAGCTGAGTAAACTTCTAGATGAACACACTCCACTGTCTGTCTAGTAGAGAGTATGAAGGCTGCATTTTTTTGTCATTATATTAATCAGTTTGTGCAACATCCTTTTCTTCACAACCATCAATAGGAGCTCTGGAGTAGTGGCATTTTTAACAGTTTATTCAGTCTCTAAGTCACAGGCTCTAATACTTCTTTCCCAACAGATAGCAGCAGTAAAATAGCATCTTCCAAAACGGAATAATAGAAATTGTCCTCATCTTGCTGCACACAGTGAAACTCTAAGCTTTCTTAGAGTCTGTAGAGTACCTTTCAGTAAAATACTCAGTGTTATATTTTTAGTCCAATATTTTGTCATGGTTAACTCTCAAGTGTAAGAAGCTCTTCACCATCTCCAACAGTAAAATAGTGTTTGGCTCAGTACTGGTTCGACCAACTAATTTGAGGTGAGAACTTGTACTGTCAACACCAAAGTGTTACTTTTGTGACCTTGTGTATTCAGTTTCATAGTAGTGATCACCTCACCACAGTCTTTCTGCCTCCATGCAAGTGGCTCCAAATTTTTCAGCTCACAGGTTCTTGCATGCGCTGTCTAGTGTATAGCCATTTGCGTGCTGACCCAGTCACCAGGAATCAAACCTGAGACCTTGCTGTGTTGCCTTGCAGTTAAACAATGTAACCATTAACAATTGACCACTCACTTGTTCTTTCTCACCACATCCATAAACCTGACCCCTTAAAGTAGCCTTCATAACCCTGCTTGCTACATTTGTTATTAAGATTAATTACATGCAGATTTTGATTCAACTGATATCAAGAATATACTTCATGTCAATGTCACTGTTTTTTTCACATTGTATAGATTCCAATAGAGCAGGATACACAAACATTGCTACAGATGCTATATTGCAACTCTTTCAAATAGTTTTTTTCTAAGTGTATTTTGAAAAAAACAGGTTGCTGTTTTGACTTGACAAATGCAAACAAAATTCCTGCAAGAAATGAAGGAGTGTCCACACTATCTGACACATTTGAACTGCTTCAATTCTCATGGTTTATTTTTTAAATATAGTTTTTAGTTAAAGTGCATTATGTATTGCAATAATCTCTACAATTATTTAACCGTAGTACACATAAACATTGACAATCAGGAACACAGAATAGACTAACTGTCAGTCAGATTCAAAGCAAAGTTAATTACTGTAAATTTCTTCAGAAATTGCACCACTTTGTAATAGGTTTCCGCTCCCTCTTCATTTAGAGTGGATTTTCATTATATGCATGATTAGGGTTAACAAGCCTAAGAGCATTACTACCTTTCACAAAGACTAAAAAAACTAAATGAGGAAATCAAGAATGCAAGAAGAGCAGATTTTTCATTAAGCAGAAGCATTTGTAGATACTCTTGTTTTAGTCACATACAGCAGGGAAATGATCAGATGGATGTATGTGGCTCTCTGCTCAAAAGCATTTTTTTTTAGCTTTTAACTGACCGAACTAAAAGCTTTCTTGTAATGTCAGGACATTTGCCATGTGAAAAGGTTCACAGCATCATGCAGAACTAAAAGTGGTCATGTTTGTGAGAGCACATGTTGTCTTTTTATTATGGTACAATGGATTCCACTGAGCATTTAGGATGGTTTGGCGAGGTTGGCAACCTGTTGAAACAGCTCTTATTTGAACTTTCTTCTTTCTTTCTATTACTTTCTCAGTTATTGGATTGTGATTATTTAATTTGTTTTGTATTCTCAGAACTAAACAAATGAAGTGCGTCTTTGTCCATGTATTCCTTATTTTCTTTGTTTTTGGCCATATCTTGTGATCCTTTACTGAGCTATAGACAACCTGTTTACATTATTGAACAACTATTACCATTCTGTAACCCATCAATTGTACCTTACAAGCAAACCAAGGTTTCCTGTGAGTTGAGAAGGAAGAGGTGCAATCTGCATCGTACCAGAAGATATTACATACATGTTCTCTCATCCAACTTTATTGGAAATGTAAGATCTCTCCTTTATAAACTAAATAAACCAATGGCACTGACCCAGAGTGAGAACTGAAAGTGTACCAATTATGCTTACATGCATGACAGTGCTAACTCCAGGCATATTTTTACTTTGGATGATTTTAATTTAATACAGCAGATATGCAGCTGACGGTTTGTAAATGATAGATTGTGTAAACCTGGTCACTTTACTATTAGGAAGAAATTTTACTTAAAGTACATCAAAAGGTTAGATCCTTTAATGAGACATTTTTATCCATCAAAAGAATGCTACTGTGATACTTGGCTATGCCCCCTACATGCATACACACACACACAATGACACAAATGCTGCCTGTAAAATCCTGTATACAGCAGTGAGCAAGCTGCAGGCATAGCATCCACAAGCCTTTCTTCTTACCTCTGGAGACCTTAATCAAGCTCTTCTGTCTACTACTGTTCACATTCATCCAGTATATAGCCTGCCACACTAGAGACAATAGATTTGTTGTATGCCAAAACCACTGAGGCATAAAACTCAGTACCCCTCCCTCCCCTGGGAAGATCATATCACAGTCTGGTTCATCTTCAGCCTGTGTACAAATACCTTGTGTACAAGAAAACAGCTGTCAACTACACAGTAAAGAAATGGTCTGTGGAATATGAGGAGGAAATAAAAAGACTTTTAACACAATTATGCTGGATGTATTGTGTTGATCCATTGACAGTTTCTCTTACTGCATTCAGAATACATTCATTTGTGAAGAATATGAACCCCATCAAGTCTGTTGGGTATTTCTTTAATAATGAATTGTGGATCAATTAAAATATAAAGAATTATTTTGTATAAGAAAAAAATAGTTTTCAGATCTGAAAACAAGAAGGAACCAAAGGCTGTGCAAGAGGCACTGGGAAGGAAAATCATAGAGGGATAAGCTAGCTGCATATGCCAGCCAGAATGATAGAGAATGAACTGAAGAGGAATAACATCAGGGGAATCTGGAATGGCCTTTAAAACAATCTTCAGCCATAAGGAGCTAGACATCAAGGCTGTGGGAAGCTAAATGTGGATGCATGATCTGAGTAAAAACTTCAATGTGTTTGATAATTTATCGATCAGTATCCCCACACAGACATGCACTCCATACATTTTCTTTAGTCTGCCACTTTCAACTATTTAGGTGAGTAATAAGCTTGGTGAGATTAAAGTATAGAAGAATACAAGTCTGGGTGGCTCCTTAAGATGTTTAGTCAATAATGTGAAAAAGTTAAGTTTATTTTGAACCCAAGCCTGGAGTTGGCGAGACTATTGCACTTTTAAAAAACAATATGTTATTCTGGTTACAAGCATCACATCTTATATAAAATTAGACAGATGGCTCTCAGTTCCCAGAATTATTTTAGCCTATATCTTGGCCCATATATTTAAAGACAGGAACAAGTAGAATTATACCCCCCCCCCCTAGTTGTAGTTTTCTACTAGAGGCCCATTTCTTAATATTCATAATAATTTGTCCCCTTACCTAAACCTGTGCTCCATTTCTGCCAGTGTTCTAGCTTGTAAGGAAAGTGCTTTTGGTCCGGCTTACGCTGTGTGAGCCTTACTGCACTGGTAGCAAGTATAGGCCTGCTTGTACAAAGAATGCTATGAAGCAGTTGTGATAAATGCGAGTGTGAATTTGTGCTAATAGTGTCTCTGTATCAGTTTGTGCAGTGTGTGCTTGTCACTCTGCATCGAGAGTCTAAATCTGTGCTGGGAGCATATGTGAATCCGTTTGTATTGTATACACTTATGTATGAATCAGCTTGCACTGTTGCATTGAGAATGCATTTGTTCTGAGAATGTTTCTGAATGTGTTCATTATTTCAGAACCAGTTTGTGCCAAGTGTGCTTTTGAATTGGTCAGCTCAGAGAGCATTCTTGATCCGGTTAACTTCATGAATATGTTTGAACCTACTCATTCTGTCACTGTGTGAATTAAACTGTTCTGTCTGTGTATGAACTTTGGTGTGACCGCCTGTCTAAAATTGCTGGTGCCTGTGTGTTAGTGTATGTTCCCACTTGATGAATGATGGGACTTTGTCCGCCAGTTTTGTATGCTGAGCTGAGGCAGACTATGCCCTGGAAGCTTTTCAGCACACAAGATGACACTCCAAGGTCTATCAGTCCATCAGTAAGCACTCCCGTGCTTTTGCTCCGCAGACCCATAAGCATTTTGCACCTTTGCTCTGCAGACTTCTGAGCATTTTCATGCTTCTTCTTCTTTCATGCCACTTTATATTAAATTCAAACATTAATGGCTGTGCTGCCATAGTTATGACATTATGCAGAAAAAAGTGAGAAATATGCAAATCCCTTTCATTCTCACTTTGAGAAACAAGTCTCTATAACCGTTGCCTATTTTTCCTCATTAAGGTCTCAGCCTTTGATGAATAATGCTTTGGACCAAGTCATGGATAGAGTTACCTGTTCATCTCACTTGTTTATCAACAATAATTATTTCTGTTATTATTATTATTCTTTTTCTTCTTATTATTATTTATAGCAAATCTCATTAGCACTTAATTGCCCCATCCTAACTTTTTGGAAAATGTTGCAGTCCTGAAAAATGAAATAGAGGTGTATTAATAAATAAAATTACTTTCACTGAACAATACATTAAATATATTTATTTATGTTCTCTGCAAAAATGATGTTTAAATACAATTTTCTATTTTACAATTTACTGTCTTAATATTTCCGGTTTGTAGTTGTAAATGATTTAAAGTCACAGTGAAAGGGAGAAAAAAAAGAGATGTGCAAAGTATTGTACAGTTCAGCAAGAAACAGCCACCTCATAAAAATTTTAATTGCTTATGTTCCCACTATAAAATTTGATTAAGCCACATTATCTGCCACATATTTATACTGCTCCATACAATTGAAGACACAGCATTAATTACAAATGTTTTGCTCAACTATGTTTGCTATTTATTATGAACATCTATGAACATCTTCAACAAAATTTGATTTATTTGTTTCAGTAAACAACTATGAGAGTGTGAAATGCATATAAACTTAAACAAAACAGTGTTCATTTAAAACTATTTGTGTATAGCTAGTAGTGTGTAGTGTCCTGAGGATGTAAATGTATCAGACTGGTTAGCTGTGTGGTATATTTTAAAAGCCTTTGTAAGACATTTGATTAATGTTATTAAAAATAAAGAATAATTAAACAAAAAAATCAAAATCAGTTATTTTAACTTTTAGCTATTATTTTGCTATTAATATAAACAGCAACAAAATTAATCAGAAATTAAGGTATTGTGTCTTTAAAACATGGCAGTTCATTGATTCAGTTCTTTGGAAAGTGTGCGTGCTAAGCTCTAAATATGTGTTGTGTATAAATCAAATCCTGATGCTTGTGAACCTCCCCATAGAGCTGAATCACTTGCTTAATAGAAGCCAGTTTCATATAGAGATGGTCAGCCTCTCAGGCACCACCATAATTTTGTATTCTTTCTTCAGTACTTATTTATCTGTTTGCTTATGTGCATGTGTTTATCAATAGGCTGAGCAGGACAATGGTCACCCTCTCCCAGCCTTTGCCAACCTGAGAATAGAGGTATTGGATGAAAATAACCAGGCTCCGTATTTCCAGCATTCGTCTTACCAGGGCTTCATCAGTGAGTCGGCTCCTGTGGGTGGTACAGTGTCGGGAAGTGCTAACCTGACCACGCTGCTAGCCATCGTCGCCCTAGATAATGACATCGAAGAGGTGTGCAAATAGCCCATAATACATAAAACGGTATTCCCCAGCAGGAATTCTGTGGTTGTTATATTTTTGTGAGATATGCAATCCTACAGCAGTTATAGTAATAATCATTTGAGTGATCTCATTATGTCTAAATGTTTGTGTTGCAGCTTCAGCCAGGGGCTGTACCAGTGGGTATCAGACTGAAATGATGTGTGCTGTGTTTAATATTTTATACCTTTATCTGTCATTACCCTCTCTTACTCACTTTCTCTCTAAATATGTCTTACTCTGTTTGGCTTGTTTGGTTTGAGGTGCTATATCTGCAATTAAATAGATTTTCTCAAGAGGCTGCCTCAATCTGACTTTATTTTATAAAGATCCAAATTTTCTATTTCCAAATGAGATATCTAACTTAGTTCAAAGATGTAAGATTACAAATAGAATGAGTATGAGTCTTCTGGATCTGACATAATGTGGAAACAAGAAGGCCTGTCTGAATAATACCTTGCCCTTTCTAATTAGCAGTTGTTGTTGTTCAATTATGAGAATGCAAACTTGGCAACACCCACAAACATAATAATATCTTTAGTAAAGCCCAAATGGTTCCTTCTTAGATCATTACTTCTGGAAAATTGTTTGACCCACTGATCCCATTCTAACATGCTTTCCCATGGGCAACAGCACAATATCTGGATAAATCCAGGTGTCTTATCTTTTCATGGGTAAACCTGACACTGCTGACAGTGCATCAGCTTTGTCATCTGAATTGTAAGAAGCCAAAGCCACAAACAGCGTCTGAATGGACACAAGCTGTGGTACAATATCCTGCAGTGTACAGTCTTTAAGGAAATGGAATTAAGTAAACCTAAGCCCTGAAGCTTGTTCACTGCACAAATTTGTAAAATGCGACTATGGAATGATGCAGCCTGTAGCGCAAGTGATTTAAATGACCTTGGCTTTAGCACTTGCTAACTAGTGCGAAAGAACTCTGCTATATCAGCGCTAACATTATATGTAAGATATGTCAGATAAGCATCATGCATGATGCAAAGTTCCTAATAAGAGTTTGCTATTTGCAGTAGATAAATAGATTGATATATTGAAATAGAAATTCACTTGTTCAACAGTCCACTGACTTAACAGTGCCACTCATATGTCTTTTATAAATGTTTTGTATGTGGTATAATGAAGAAAAGACTACAAAACATACAAAGCGATGACCAGGAAGGAGTGGTGTATTTAAGAACCCTAATTCAAGTTATTTTAATATAATTAAGAAATATTTTGAATATCAGAAACAAAAATAATTTATACATAAAATGTAGAAGCTATAGAAATAATTAAATATTAGAATACATTTTAAACTCATACATACTTGAGCTTGCGTCAAACAAAAAGACAAATGAAAGGTTACAATTCTTTCATGGTACGCAGTGCAGAGTCGGCAAATAGAAATTGCACGATAATTGTTATGGTTTATGTAGATATCATTGAGAGTGCATTGGAATGTGTTTAGAATCAGTGATTATAAAGACACTATGTTAAAAAATTCTTTAGGTTTATTAATTAGTATTAGCACTTACTTTTATTTTGGACAATTTGTTATTGAGAACTGTAAATGAATCAGGCTCATATGAAAAATGTAGGGTGTTCTGTAGAACTTTTTATTTTTCTTTATTTATTTTTACAAAGGCATATGTAGGTTATATGATAAAATCGTTGTTGTATTTTTTTCTTCTAAAGACCAAAGACCCACAGTTGAAGATAACACTGAGTGATTACAACACTGTCTACTCCATCACCTCTTCTGGAATTACACGTTATCTCACTCTTCTCAGACCTGTGGACAGAGAAACACAGACCAACTACACTTTCACGGTACAAATCTCACTCCACAGCCACCTGTTTATACATTTTTCCTAGTTAAGTTAAATTAGATTACATAATAATGGAATATATCATAAGAATTATGGTTCATATGTTCTTTGTTCATTCAAATGCCTGGGCTCTTTTAATCCAACAATATTTTTTAAACTAAATAAAAAATTTTGTCGAATTTTGGTCTATGACCAACAAAATACATACATAAATACATCTGACTCTTGTCAGATGCTTCCATGGTATAATGAAGTATTATGAGAATTAGCACAATATCATAAAAAAGATGCTGATGAATTGACATTGCAATTTGGCCAGGTTGAGAACCAAATCCAGAGTGAAAGCAATCCAATCCATGATTTTACAAGTAGATATTTAGCCATTTTTTGTATGATACAAGACTGGCACTGCAAAGCAGTCGGTAATCATTAGTTCATTCATTCATTATCTCCCACTTATCCTCTATTAGGGTCGCGGTGGGGTTCCCCATGCCCATCCGGGGGGGGGGGGGGGGGGGGGGGGGGGGGGGGGGGGGGGGGGGGGGGGGGGGGGGGGGGGGGGGGGGGGGGGGGGGGGGGGGGGGGGGGGGGGGGGGGGGGCCAATCCATCGCTGGGCACACACTCACTCACACAGACACACTCTATAGGGGGCAATTTTTTGAGAATTCAATTAACTTGATCCATGTTTTTGGACTGTGGGAGGAAACCGGAGAACCCGGAGGAAACCCACGCAGACACGGGGAGAACATGGAAACTCCACCCAGATGGGGATTCGAACCGGGAATCCCTAGCGCTGAGAGGCGAACGTGCTAACCACTAAGCCACCGTGCCGCCCTGATCATTAGTTTTGGTTACTTTTCTATTTTACCATGTATTCAACCAGGAACACATGTAATTCAAGTTCAAGTAATTTATTTTTATAGTGCTTTTTACAAAAGTACATTGTCACAAAGCAGCTTTACAGAGTAAAAAGCCTTTAACCCCCCAAAGAGCAAGCTGAAGCGACAGTGGCAAGAAAAAATGTTAAATTAATGAAGAAACCCTGGGAGGACCAAGACTCCGTGTCGAGATCGGGTGACGTATTTCGTATGTCGAGATCGTATTTAACAAATTTAAAAATTCTATATGTAAGTCCATTAGGGGGCCTGCAGGACCGCCAGTCCAATTAATATTCAGGTTCCATCCAGTATTCGTCGTAGCCGCAGTGCTTCGGCAGAGCCATGGATGAAGATCTGACTACACCTCCAGGAAACGGCCACACCTCAAAAGAAACAGACAAAATCAGTTAGAGCTAATAATAAAACATAGCATTTAAGTACCGTATTTTCCGGACTATAAGGCGCACCTAAAAGCGTAAAATTTTCCCAGAAATCGGACGTGCGCCTTGTAATCTGGTGTGCCTTATACGTGTACTGAGTTCCAAATTCTATAAAAGTATTGTTGTGCGACCGGGTGGTTTTTTCCACACATTGCTGTCCCTGCTGATCTGTGGCTCCATCCGCGCTCATCTCACAGAAAAGCCGAGTGCAGAAAATTAATTCGGAGCTTGCCGCCATTCCGGGAGGATTAAATAAAGAACTCCAACCGCTGGACATTGGCGTAAACAGGGCGTTTAAAGTAAATTTGCGGGCGGCGTGGGAGCGATGGATGATAGACGGCAAACACATGTTTACTAAAACTCGGAGGCAGCGGTGGACGAGTTACGCCAGCGTCTGTGAATGGATTGTGGATGCCTGGGCTAAGGTTTCTTGTCCAAGTTTTCGCGAAAGCCGGCATTATTGCTGAACAGCCGCCTGGCGAAGAGACTGACTCTGACATTGATGAGAGGGAACCCGGAGTGCTCGATAGTGAAATTGCGCAGCTTTTTAATTCAGACACAGAAGATGAGGACTTTGATGGATTTGTGGGAGAAGAGTGATTAAAAATAATGTGTGTTTTGACAAGTAGTGGAAAAAACTTCAATTATAAATCACCGTTTTGCATCCTTTACTTTTCTTGTAAATCGTATGTTTTAGCAAGTGCCTTATAATATGGTGCCGTACAAAATAAGTATCATACAGAAATAGAGTCCCTAATTGAGACTGCGCCTTATAGTACGGTGCGCCTTATACGTGGGTCAAATACAGAAATAGACCCCGTAATTCAGACTGCGCCTTATAATACGGTGCACCTTATGGTCCGGAAAATACGGTAATAAGTAATTGATTGACACAGTGCAGCATGTGACTCTGGCATCACTGACTAGAGCAGAATAACTAAAAGAGGCAGATACTGCAGGAACGGCTTCATTTTAATGCCACATCCCCCATTAATGATGAGGTGGGTGAAGAAGTGAAACGCCAGCACACACTGATCCCAGATTACCAACCCAACACAGCCAAGCCTGAGATCTACAGCTTTATCTACAGAAAAGCTGCTTTTATACATTATTGATGTATGCTATACACTGTTAATTTAGGATTTTTTTGTATATATATGACTGTCATACATGTGGAAAACAATGAGGACCAGGGAAAAGACTTTAAAACACACCTGTAGGATGTTGTAACTCCCAAATGCCTTGCTACACTTGTCACATTTTTTTACCCCCTCCAGCATGCGATGTTTTGGCCTATATATAGGCTGCACATGTTAATCAGCAGAGCTGCCAGGCGTTAATTTATTTCAATCATTGCCTATCTCTAGTCAACCAGTTAAGATGACGTCAAGAGTGAAACAATTGTGAAATGTTTACCACCATCAGGAAAACACAGAATGATCTGGCAAGCAGTTCATATAAGGAAACCCACTAACAATTTTGTATTAAACTGGTCTAACTCTATTGTATAGAGGTAGACATGAAAAAATTGAGTAGTTTTAGTTATAGGTTGCTGCAAACATAGGTCACACCAAGTGCTACAAGCAATGCTATCCTTTTGCTTCTCATAGATCCAGAATCTTTTCCTTCCATAAATAAATAACAGTCTAATATATTTTTATTCAGTTGTTTTTGTTTGGGAGTTGGAAACCTAATACATACACATTTCCCTGTCACATCAATATGGTGTGAGTAAGGCTAAAGCATGTTGGTGTCTTTTATTGTTTGGAAAAATAATAGATGGCCAATTGGATAAAAAAAATGAACAGGGCTTGGATCTTCCTGTCAAGAACAGTAAGCATATTCATGCTTGACTTTGTTGTTAATAGGTTTGTTTGAAAGCAGATTTGTTCCAGTCAATTTAATGTTTAATAGTAAGGGTTTGGATTCAAATCATGCACATTAATGCTTTTATACTTAAAAACAGGCTGCTTATCAACATGGAACAGAGATACCAGCCCATTAGATTTTTTCTGTTTTTGCTGAATCACCCATATAAAATAAACAAATGGATGATTAATAAATAAATAAATAATTTCATCATCATAAAATTGCATGAAATTGGATGATTGTGTGTCTGCATGAGATGGACAACTATACCTAATTATGGTGGCTGGAGATGACGCATTCATAATCATCCTTTTTTTTTTTTTAAATGCGTGTGTTGGATATATTAAATATTAAATCCCTCAGTAAAATTAATTCCTGTGATTACTTTGTGCTTGGCTATATATATATATATATATATATATATATATATATATACACAAACATTTTAATAAGTCAGTATTCTCTACTTGGAGAGACATATGGGGTTTAGATTTTGGTTGGCAGTTCATGCCTCACAAGCTTCTGAAGCTGTTGAAATGATCGATATGGAGTACTTCAATCCAATAAAAAAATATTAATGAAAGATCATCAGTAGCAACTCTGTGAAAGTTAAAATTTTGCATGGTTGACTAAACTACATTTAAACTACATACTTAAGTTTGCAGATTACTATAATGCATGATATGAAAAAATCAGGCATTACATGTATATGTAACCTACAATATGGTCATTGTTTATACAGTCTGATCTCATTATCTTCTGCTTAATATGCTACTACAGTTGGGGGGGGCATTACCACCATGCCCACCCCCATCTAGGGGAAATTCTTTGGGTAGAGGGCAGATATAACCAGGATGGTGCCAATCCATCACTAAGCACACACTGACTCACACAGACACACACTATATGTTTTTGAACTGTGGAAGGCCAGAGATCCAAGAGAATACCCACACGGACACAGGGAGAACATGAAAACTTCTCCCAGATTGGGATTCAAACCTGGATCCCCAGTGCTGAAAAGTGGACATGCTAGCCACAACACCACTGTGCCACCCTGTTTATGAAATCATATTGCCATTACTGTTAATTTTTATGCGAAAACAAGATTTCTAAGAAAAAAAAATAGTATTGCCCTTTACTTACAAACAAAATAATAATTAAAAAGCTCAGCTGGAAGAATGAATAATGGGTAAACGTTATGTATGTTTAACTGCTCGGAAATTAACTTCACAATCATAGAGGTACATGACTTAGGTTCATATATTTTTATCTTATAATACAGCTTTTTGATGTTCATTAAGAAAGAGGGAGAATGACTAAAGGAGTTGGTTTGGTGGATGTAGAGTGTCAATTCTGGGCTCAGGAGATCATCTCATAGTAAATAAATAATTAGGAGCTGGAGACCAGCCCAAAAAGATGACACGTTTGAAAGTAGTCAGAAGCAGAGGTGGCACTGGAGCAGAAGAGGCACTCAGTGGGGTATCCTAGAATCCTGAGACATTGGAATAAGGCCACTTGCTTAAAGTGTGGAAGCAGAGAAAAATGGCCATTCACCAATTGCCTAGTCCTTGTTGAGCCTCTGCATTACATGAAATTTTGTGCAAAGTGTGCTTTTATACTTTTTCACACTTGCTGTTGTTTTTATTTTTTTTCTTTAATCGGTGAGGTGTAGAAGTGGCCCACTTCAGATCCGCACAAGTGAAAAACCACAATGTGTCTGAAAGCATCATACTGCAATTCAACTCCATATCATTACACAGCCCAGTAAAAGGAATCCAAAAAATTAGTTCTTTGCTAAAGATGCGAGCAAAGTGCTCAATATTGACAGACAGGAAAATGAGTAGGACAGGGAGACTTGGTAACATACTCAGTGGAGCAAGGATGCCTAACAACATCTGTAGCAGAGAATGAAAAAATGATAATTGCACAGTTGCTGGGGCAGAAAAAACACTGCAAACAAATTAATTAGAAAAAAATACATGAGTGAGTAACCTCCACTCGGTCAGATAAACTGGACAAGACCTTATGCAGCAGAAGATGTAATAACTGACTATTTTAGTATTTCATGGTTGGATAAAATGTGGGGGATATACTCATGAGAGCTATCTTAAAATAGACTAGCTTAAATTTATTACATTGTGGAATTAGGGGGACAGTAGGTTGTATAAAAAATCTGTTGTTGGAGGCAGATGAATATTTTAAAAGCTAACTATCTAGTCAACCTAATTCTATCATAAACACAAAAACAGACCAAACTTAGGTGGAATGAATAAAATGAGACACTGAGGCACCACCTGAGTAATTCAAATAACAAATAAAAGCAAAATTAAAGAAGGTAATGTGAAAAAGAATTTTAAAACTAGTTTTAAAAAGTAGAAACTTTCTCATTTAATTTATCTTGCAGATTTTTCCAAGTGCAATCCTGTCCTTAAGTATTCAGTAGTTTAGTGTTGTACAGTTTTTTCCTTTTATCCACAATAATGACCTTGACAGAACAGATTTAATGAGAGCAGCTATGGCAGTAGGAAATAACATCCCATTGCAGGCACAATTCAAGGAGTTCAAAGTAGAAGCTAAACTTCAAAGCTTAAGCACGGTCATATAATTTAAGTACTAAGCAGAAGCCCATTGTAAAACTAGACTGTGCCTTTTCGGTTTGTTAGCCATGCAAGCTTCCTGTTTTACGACAAAAAGAATGATGTGACTTGGCTTAAAAATCAAGTACTTGACTAAGATATAGATTCAGAGTTGTGCTAATCCTGTTTTGTTTAACTCTAGAGTTATCTGGGGCAGTTGAGATTCAACACTTATTAAATGTTTTTATTAATTTCAGTATAAATATGTCCTGCTAATGTAGTGAAAATAAAGCATTTACACTAAACACTTTATTTAAAATTTTCTTGAAATTTTCTTTAAATCACGTAGTTGCTAAAGCTAATTCCAACAGTAAATGGATTGGATGATTTAAAGACAGTTGAATTACACCCACAGTGCCATGGCCTGCAAAAAAATAACACTTGAGATTGTTGTGTTAGTACATGTCTGACACTGCTGCACCATTGAAGATGGAATGGAAATTCGTAATATAGCCTCTAGCCAATATAATCTAATCACCTCTAACACTGCAGTTTGTACAGACCTTGCTAACTCTGTATTCTCAACATAACCTCACCCAAAGTTTGGTAAAAGATATTTTAAAGTATCTTTTTGGATTAGCATTGACAATGATGTGACATATGCAGTGTTTTAATGCTTATTTGTCTCCAAAATAATGCAGGCTAATCTGCAGTTTGGAGCCATGTAGAGTATGGTCTATTTGGTGTGATGAACATTCGTTATAGATACTAGGGTGTGGAAAGGTTGTGTGTTACACCTACCAGTTGGTAATCCATCTTCTTTTAAATCTGTGAATTTCTGTACCTGAGTCACACTGAGGGTGGTGTGTTAGTGTGTTGTGCTGGTATGATTGAAACAGACATGTTATTGTTTGCTGAGGTTTGCAAACACTGTGTTTACTGTGCACACCTTATTCCTCCACCTTGTACATGTGTTATCAGAGACTGTAGCTCAATAGTGACTGCATAGTTTCGTTTGTGTTAATTATCCTGTAAGCAACTGTATTAAGAAGGTTTCTTTTTTATGTGGCGTGTAAAATGGTTAAAAGTCGTTTATTTCAGTACATCATTGTTATTTTGTCCGAACAACTTATTTCATACCTTTGGGCTAGATCTTGTATTGAATCGAAATTAAACCATCTTCTTGTTGATGAAAGAAAAGTCATTTTAATGAGTGTTTATTGAAATGTACATACTTGCCTATGAAATAGATATTCATTCATTCATTCATTATCTCCCGCTTATCCTCTATTAGGGTCGCGGTGGGGTTCCCCATGCCCATCCAGGGGAGAACGTCTCGGGCAATGGGCAGATAGACCCAGGACAGGGCGCCAATCCATCGCTGGGCACACACTCACTCACACAGACACACTCTATAGGGGGCAATTTTGAGAATTCAATTAACTTAATCCATGTTTTTGGACTTTGGAAGGAAACCGGAGAACCCGGAGGAAACCCACGCAGACACGGGGAGAACATGGAAACTCCACCCAGATGGGGATTCGAACCGGGAATCCCTAGTGCTGAGAGGCGAACGTGCTAACCACTAAGCCACCGTGCCGCCCTGAAATAGATATGTCCATTAATATTACTGTACAAAATTACTGGTTTGAGTTGCCATGGTAAGGAGTTCAAAGTGTTAGAAAACATGCTCGCTCGAATGCATTCTGGCTATTCTGAATGAGCATCATTTCAGTAATGCAATTGTAGAACAGTGGGTGTATTATGCAAGCATCAGTTTATATGTTTTTGTTTCCAGTTATTGCTGTTTATTATATTCTTATGAATGTAATGACTGATATTTCCACAAAAACTGATACATTTTTATAAAACTTTTTTATCGCTCATAATTTTGATGTATTAGAGCAGCATTTTAGAATTGTTAATGCCTGCCATCTAACCAATAATCAGTTCACAGCTGGCAAAATAGTTGTTTTAAAGGATTTTTTCTGCTTTTACAGATGGTGGCCTCTGATGGTGTACAGCAGAGCATGCCTGTGATGGTGAACATTATGGTTATTGATGCCAATGACAACACACCCACGTTCTCCCAGGTGTCTTACAATGTAGAAGTATTCACCAACATGCAGGCGGGAGAGACGGTAATACAGGTGAGAACTTCAAAATAAGGACTTAATCTAACAAGCCAGTAAATACACACACACACACACACACACACACACACACACACACACACACACACATTTTCCTTACAATTGTTTTATTATCACTAAAACCTGATTAACATTGATTACTTGTAAATGAGTTGTAAACTAAGCTGTAAGTAAATATCATTAAGTTACACTATTAAGGGAATTAAAAATGTAACTTAAGTCTAGGATGGACTAAAACAAACTGCAATGACATCATCGAATATTAAGTAGTTATTGAAAAATTGCTTAAATTTAAACATGTGACTTGAGACATGTACACTATATTGCCAAAAGTATTAGCTGTCTTTGTATACATATAAACATTAGTGACATCACATTTTAATTAATATAATTAAATATGGTGTTGGCCCACCCTTTGTAGCTATATCCTCTTCAGCTCTTCTGGAAAGGAACAGGCATGCCACAGAACGTGAGGCATGCGTAGAGGTAAAAAAAAAAAAAAGCCTCTTAAACACATTACAAAGTCATAGTAACTTCTAAGGAAAATTTGACAATGTTTTTTAACCATGTTTTGTAAACTAAAAAGGTTATCTAAGGTTGATATTCTTTTTGTTATTCCTGCATAGCTTTGTTGTTATTTCTGTATCCTAAATATTTGCCCTCAAGCTTGGATCACACAACCTTTTAGCATTGAATTTTTCCTTTTAGTTTTATGAGGTTAGGGTTGAATTCTGTTTTTCCACAACTTCAAATCATTTGTTCTCTTTTCCTCCGTTTCTCTTCCCTCCGAGATGATTAGGTTATGTGCTCCATACCTTCTACATCATTGGTTGTTTTGTTTTGCTGCTGTCCCTAGCCTTTGCTTTTACAGTACATGTTGGTTTTTGTTTATAGTGTATCTGCTTGCCTTTCATCTGACTTTCTAGTTTACCCGAGGTCCTATGCTATTTGATTTTTCTGCAGCTCTCTGTGTGTTGTGTAAATTTCTCCACACTTTGTCATTTGTGTTTGCCTTGTTTTTCATGCTTTTAGCACTTGTACTGTCCAATGTATGCTTCTAGCGCTTTGCACTTGGATAATGCAATGTTCAGTTGATTCAGCCCCCAGTAACTACTCGGCTAAGTGAACTGTATCCTTCGTTTTTTTTTTTTAAATATGTTTTGACTTTACTTTTGGTTTTCATGGGCATTTTTTGTGCTATTTCTTCTTATTCATTTTTAAGGCATCCCGTAAAAGTATTAGGTTTGTGCCTATATTGCTAACAATTGTCTTCCATCATACGTTACAGTTGGCCCTAGTGTAATTAAATACAATTTTTTATTACTTCAGAGTGGAGGGAACAGTGGATGAACTGTTGTCACCAAGTCATTTTTGCTTATGTCAATTCTAACTTGATTAAACAAATAAAATTAAATCTACTGAAATGGTTGTGAGTCATTATATATTACCTATGTTTGATGCGTGTGGAATACGCAGACATCAAAGGGCATGTCTAAATGAGTCTATTGGTTCAAGAGGTGAAAGTCATTTGAATGCAGTCTGTTTAAAAAAAGACATTAATACTAAATCTGTTTTAAATTGTGAAAAACAGCATTAGTTACAAAATGCAGACTCCCTGGGTAGCACTTTTTTTATGATTAATCAATGTTCCTGTCCCGGCTTCACCTAAAAAACGGGTGTACCCTTTAAAACTGGAAACAGTGCATGACTGGGGAGGAGAAAATCTATGGACACGGTGTGGTCATGTGAGAGTAATACTATCAAACCCCTAGAACTCTCTTGTTACCATTAGGAAATGTCTTTCCACATGCTAAAATCCCTAATAATCCAATTACCAAAATTTTATTTTTTACAAACCATATAACTGCTTAATTACTCAGTTAGATGTGTTTGTTAAATTATAATTCACTTTCTTAAGATGCGCTGTGCCATGTGCAGTCACTATAAGCTTGGGCAATCTAAAACACAAACACACTTGCTTGAAGCTAGCCCATTTGTCATCACAAAGTTTCTAGGAAGGGCAATAAGATGCAAAAAATTGTGTTTTGATGTCAAGAAATTGGAAAATGTCATTACTATGATGAAGTGGTGTGTTTAGCAACTGAGCTTATGTGCTTATGTTTTGGATAAAACCTTAGCAGCAGTCTGCTCCCCGGAGACTGACATTGCAGGATGTCTTACAAAGCCAGTGCTACCTACAAAGACATCCATGATTTTACAACACACCTTAACCTTTACTTAAGTTGTTAACAACGTTGATGCTGTTTTCCCTAGATTTAAAATTTGTATATTATTCTGTTACTTAGCTTTAACATATTATTGTCTATATCATGTTATTGGTAATTTGAAACTTTGTAAAACCACCAATAGACTGCTATTAAGCTTTACATTTACAGAATTATTGTCATGACCATATTAGTGTAAAACATCTTAATTAAAAAAATACTCATTTTATTTTACCAGCTGACAGCTCAGGATCCAGATGCAGGTTTTAATGGTCTGGTGACCTATGCCATCTTGGCTGGAGATCAGGGGCACTTTGTAATCAGTAACCGAACAGGACGGATCACTATAGCTTCAGGAGTTATTCTGAGTGTGGGCCGATCCTATGCTCTCACAGTCAGAGCATCTGATAATGCACCAGATGCAGAAAGGAGGTCAGAAATTATTTTACCTTTTTTATCTAATTCCAAGCTAATATTATTAAATATGTAATTATGTTCCTTATAATTACTATTTTGCCACATTTTACTACAATAATTATGTATTCTAAATATTTTTCAAACTAATTTTTGTCAGATTGTTTATGTTCTAACTGACTTTTTTGTCTTGTCTCTTTAGAAGTTCCATCACAACAGTTTATATTGAGGTTCTTCCCCCTAACAACCAGAGTCCTCCACGTTTTCCTTTAGTAACATACAATCTAGAAATCAGTGAGGCCATGAGGATAGGAGCTATACTTGTGAACCTGCAGGTGAGAAATTTTTAAATATATACCCTTTTATTTTTACAGTTTTAAATTATTTTTACAGCAAAACCATTTTCAGTAGCATTGCTTAAACCACATTTAGACATTTAATAAAAACTATACCATAGGTAATTTGCTAATTTACCTGAACCTGCATTTTCAGTTTTAAAAAATTGAAATAGGTGCATGTGTGTGTGTGTGTGTGTGTGTGTGTGTGTGTGTGTGTGTGTGTGTGTGTGTGAAAATGCATTTATTTATTTATTTTCTTGTGTCAGAATGACTCATCATTTTCTCAAAGAGGACATTGTAATGTAATGTTTTATTTTTTTAACACAAAAGCTTTATTGAATGTGAAAGTGGTGAGAAAAAAATATGCTTTGATATTAGCCCACTTAATAAAATAAAATTGATATTCTCCATGTTCCTCTCCTTTTTTTTTTTTTGCTTACCTTTTTTTCTTTGTATGTGTAGGCAACAGACCGTGAGCTAGATCCAATTACATACCGCATTCAGAGTGGTGATCCACTGCAGGTGTTCAACCTCTCACAAACGTAAGTGTTGAGATAATACACAATATATATTTTGTTAATTCACTGGATTCTGCATTATTCCATAATTTTAATTTATTGCAATTCCCGATGTGACGAAAGAATTCCTCACGGTAATCATATTAGGTCTTGGACTAGGCTAAAAGCCATTCTCTGCTTCATTCCATTTTTGCTTAGATTATGTAAAGTCTAAAAAAATGATTAATCAATTCAAAATACATCTCTTCTACTTATTTACCAATTACAAATACTTCCAATTTCAATGATCTCAGAACAACTTAAAAAGTCTTGTTCATATGAAACAACTTGCATATTGGTTTAGATATCAAGTAATGCAATATTATAAGGTATATTTTTGAATGGTTTTGCAACCTAAGATGCGTGCATGAGTTTATTTTCTAGATATAAATGCACAGTTAAAAAAATGGCTATTAAATGTGACAGCATTTTGTTATTCAGAAGATGTGACCTTTTACAACCAAGTGCATTACATGAAAAAAAGAAAATGTACTAACTAAAATGTTTCATTCTTGACAAAGACACCTTTGTTTGCCATAACAGCTTTTAGACACTCTCAGTATATAAAAACCAATCTCTCATAGTGGTCAGGTGGGATTTTGACCCATTATTCCACACATAAAGGCTTTGTCATCTCCTAGCCTCTTACTTCACTTTAAATTAAAGTCTGTCCCAGAGGATGAGATGTAAGGGGATCTTCCTGCAGGACAATGATTTAAAAGCTACTGCAAAAGAGACTCTCAATTGGTTCCATAGGAAGAAATTTACTCAATTAATCACGATACCTAAACACCTTAAAAGAACCTTCTCCTATTTCATGCAGATATTTTTGATGCTTTCATTGCAAAGTGCCATTGCTTTGCTTCACTTCATTTTGTCTTTAATGACATCAATTATCAAGTTAACAAAGAACAACACAACTAGATGTTTTTTAAATTAGTTAAGCATTTTCAGAGATTCACCTTATTCTTTATCCTTTTTTCCAAGTACAATATTGTGGCAGGGTTCATTTGTTGATTAATATGATGATGTACTGGAACAATGCTGCAAATATCTATGTAATTTTTATTCTTTACTATGGTTTTAAAACATAACTATAGTCTTGCTGAGCTCCATGTGTGGAATGTAATGCTCAGTGACAAATCGCTATTTTATTTTTAGAAAAGGCAGTTGCTTTTCTCTTTACTGTTTTTCACTATTATTCTCTATTAAAACCAATTACATTACTTAACTTACATTACCTAACTAATTACTATGTAAAGAAAATAGCAGTATGTGTGCTATTCTATAATTGTAGGTTTCTAAAAATTTTATAAAAAATAATAAAGATAACTGTACTGTATGTTTTTGACTTGCTTCTGTTGCTGCCATTCAAATGGTATATGGTGTGTGCGTGTGTGTGTGTGTGTGTGTATGTGTGTATATATATATTATTTCAAATCTTTATCAAAAGTTAGATCAAGTAAATTTGTTTTCAATCCAGATTTTTCAAAGCATAGCGGCAAAGTCAAAGCCTAATGAAATAAGTTAAGTTCTTAGAACAACCCAACAAAAGTACATTACAGTAATCTATTTTTCAGATTACAAAAGCATGAATTGATTTCTTTGCATCATTAAAGGAAAATGTTATCTTGATTAGACAGATAAAAATGTAATAAAGGTAATGTAACTAGGGGAAATGTTAAAGAAAAAAAAATCAAGTATTATACCCAATTTAATTATAATTAAGGTAATTTAATTAGCATTGTCAACATTTAAAACTGTTTTACACAACATTCCTTTTTAAGGTCTAACTAAAAGGAATTTGTTTTCTAGATTTAATAGAAAAAGCTTACTCAAGAGCAAAAAAAACACCACATAGAGGTCTCCAATTTTCAATACTGCTTTGATGCACTGCACTCTTGCTCTTTTTTTGGACAAATGTAATATATGACACTTTGACATCCATATGATACAATTAGTAAGTACTGTGACTTACCTATTATCCTTTGTGAACAATGACCTTCAGAGTCATCAGATTATTGTAATACATACACTTTGTATCTGATTTGTAAATGTAGGTTACAAAATACACAATGATTTCAACGTCATGAAACCGCTTTGAGTCTTTGTGTTTTCCAAACCATATTTTATTAAGGATATACATGTGTGAAGATGGTTGCCTGTGTCACTAAGGTGTTTAAAAACTCTAGCAGGGTTGTCTGTCTGATCTACTTATACTAGCACCTCAGCAACGTAGACTAACACCACCACCTTGTCACTACAGAACTGAGATTCATCCATCACACAAATAATACCTGCTCTGTGGTGTTCTTGGTTATGTTCTGGTCATTAGAAAACAGAGTAACTTGGGCAACAACAGCATCAGACAAACATCACTACAAATTATAAATTATACCATATTGTACCATATATTATATAGTATTGTTTATTTCACAGAAATAAAAAAGGCAAAATTAAGAAGCAGTATGTGGACAAAAATATATAAGCCCTTACTGTATCCATAGAACAGGGTAAGTAGCAGTCAGGTACTGCTAATAATACACCCTTGAGTAATTAATTATTAACAAGATCTCTCAGGTTTTTATAAACACAACACAAAGGAGAAAAGACATTGGCCATAATTGAGAGTAAGCAAAATTATTATTATTATTGTTATTATTCATAATATTACTATTAGTGTTGTCACGATCGGGCGCGCTGTCCGGAGAAGGCGGCGCAGCGTGGTGCGGATGCAGAAAGCAAGCCAGGCGACCAGGTAAACAAACAAAACTCTGTTTATTAACAGAAGGCGGCAGGAACGCCGCTGAAGGCACGGCGGGACGTGCTGGGAGCAAAATACAAACGAACCACGGCGGGAAGGCCGCTGAAGACACGGCGAAACGTGCCAGAATAAACTAAACCAAACAAACAAACCAAACACATCCGCAGACACCCGAAGTAACGGACATAAGCTAATGCTGACCTGCTGGCTAACGGAAACTGCATGCTTAAGAAACCGCCAGCAGGTCACATGTGATCAGGTAGGACCCAATCCCCGTTCAAGGGGATGGGGCCCTACCTACGGAAGCCCCACAAGGCCAAACCCGATACACGGGTGA
This sequence comes from Corydoras maculifer, assembly GCA_019802435.1. Classification (NCBI taxonomy): domain Eukaryota; kingdom Metazoa; phylum Chordata; class Actinopteri; order Siluriformes; family Callichthyidae; genus Corydoras; species Corydoras maculifer. Next base: position 226,837 of record JAFMOD010000419.1, on the reverse strand, counting down.
CAGGGGGGAGTGTCCCAGCCCTCCCAACCTGACAAGTGTTGAGTGCCTTAAAGTTGTTTCTGACTTCTGGCAATTAAATGGGTAATATTTTTTAGTACACTCTGTCTTCTTTTTTAGGCCTTCAGCCATCTTTATAGTTCATTTCTGTTTTAATAGTATTCATCCATATTGTTGCTGGTAATCTTTGTCCTTTGATGGATGTTAATTCAGATGAAACAGGTCTTTTTATAATGTGTCCAATATATGTAAATATTAGTTTAGTTTATGTTATGTGAGAGGTGAACCTTCAATTGTTCCAAGTTTTATTTGTTTATCTTCTTTGAAGGTTCTTTCAAATGTCTTTTCCAACACCCAATGAGCCCTCCTCATGTTCTAGTTAGAATTATCTGCCTGTGGAGGAGGAGCTCCACATGCCAGTGAGTAATAATGATTATAATAAACAATTAATACAATGATTAGCCAACAGCATAGCTACTAACTACATACTGCATGTTGTTTTTCTGGGTAAGACCGGATGAGAACACTGAGCCGAAGCACATTGAAAGGATCTGCATGTTAAATAACAGAACAATAATATATAAACCCCAAAACCATCGCTACAACTTCAGTCATATCCCATGTTCACCTTAATGTGTCAGATTCTTGAAGATCAAGTGAAGTAAACAGAAAATTTCAGTTTGAGTGCATTAATGCAAAGCCATTATACATAACAAATAAAACAATACTTTCACTTTAAACTTGTGATTATTTTAGTGCAGTTTAAATGTAATAAAGCAAAAGTTGAACTTGAGTATGTAAGCAGATGTAAATGCTTAAAATACTTCTTATTTTAATATATGAAAGTTTATTTAAACATAGCATTATGTTCAATTATTACTTGCTATTGGATTTTGGAATGTTATTAGCTTTAATGTGACTTATGTGCTATTACTTGCTCAGTTTATTTACCCATTATTAATTAAGCAGTAAGGCACAACAGCCCATGTATTATTGTGAATAAATCATGGTAAAAAGTTGTTATTAGGCATGACGTGTAGTGGAATGATGTTGCAGCATTTTTCAGTGATTTATTTACAATAATGCACAACCTTGAGTGCCGTATTCCTTTTAGAATACTGTTATAAACACACTATAATCAAACAACATTTAATTTATAAATGTGTTTATTTAAAACAAAATTATTACACAACTTGCCCCACGTGATGTAATCTTGTCCAGTTTTTAAATGGAACATTGTAACTGTATTTTCATTAACTGTACATCATTTAAAATAATATTAAACTATGGTAGAACCTTTCATGCATTGATGCGACTATTAAGTGGTCAGAGGTGCATCATTGTGAAAGTCACGGCTGGACAAACCAATCAGATTTAATATATTGGTTTAAAATACCTATTTTTCCAGATTTTGTAAAACATAATTGGAATGCCTCTCCTTTAAACAGAGTAGATGATAAAAAAACAGCATGGGGCACCAGCCAATATTTTGCCTAGGGAAAATATATGTGCAAACACAGAAACACTTGTATAAGATGATGTAACAATTTACACAAATAAATAAAAGATACTGGTAAAGCACTTGCTGGTTTGCAGTTATGTATTGTAACATCTGTTCCATTTTTCCATGATGCCTGTGAATCTTTTGCTACACAGGCTACTCATGCAGCATTGTGCATCCTTTGCATTTCCAGTCATGCAGAAATAATGTCTTATAACATGCTGCTTTCCTCATCACCTTCTTCTCCCAAGACTAACAGTCCACAGGGAGAAACTGACAGAGGTGGAGTGTAGGGCAGGTAGATGCTGCAAATGAAGGGCAGGGCAAAATAACTTTGCAGCCCAGAGTTAACCATTGTCTCTATATGGGCATGTCAACCTTCAAATTCTAGATAAATTCATTATAGAATATATTTCTGGACTTGTGCTGATCTCCCAGCAATAGCTAGTCACCTAGTTTTAGTTTCAAGCTGGAGATGTCCAGAGAGAATATGAAAACATGGAGTATGAGGAGGGAATGACCTGAGAAAAAGCAAACCTGGATTAAATATTAACTTTAAAATGTCTCCATGCTTTTCTTTTGGATACACACATGAATAAATAAAAACATCTAGATATGTGAAAAATATGAATTCATTGGTAAAACATATTTGATTAGTTGATTAATCTTTGATTAATTAAAATAGTGCTTTTCCTTACTTAGCTAAATTGCCTTTGTCACAAATGCCATTAACCTACAGTAGAAAAAAAATAAACAAAACCACAAGAAATAGGCTATTTAATAGGCTATCATCATTTACAGATTTTTTTTGCCATTGGTGGATAAAAAGTACAGGTGGCCAGTCACAAAAAAGATAATTGTATTTTAAAGACATTTTCTCGTTGTGTGACTGTAGAAGCAAGGGCATCTCAATCAGTGTTTTATTTTATAGTGTAATTTTGAGAAGTTTCAAGGACAGCTTCAGTTTATCACGTCTAGGTCATACGAGACAGTCTGTTTCTGGGGAATGAGCTGGTCTGACTGAGTGTGCCAGGCATACAAATGCTGCTTGTCTCTTGCATGCCCAGTGCAGGACTATACAGTTATCTCCTTCATCCTCTTTTCTACCTGTTGTCTCTGACTGCAGATTTAACAAGACCCAATCTGTCTGACATCTTGATCGTAACTTCCTTTCCTACACATCTATACACACATATACAGGTATTCTTTTAACCTCACACTATTAGTCTGTTACTTTTTTACATAGTACTATTGTTGACTTAAGCTGATAATGGGCTCCTTCTGGGCCTGCTAATGTATACTGTTAGCAAATTTGAGCAGGCTGAACACGTTTAAAGAAGCCTGGACCTCCCTTCACCCTTGCTACAGCCTGCATTAACATACATGAATACATTAGAAGGGGCTTATGATGCTCTGGTTTTGTAGGTGGATGGAAGTGAGATGCTCCAGGCTCTGGGCCAGCTGCATCATTGAAGAAGCAGCAGCCAGATTTAACCGCCTACATCTGCCCTTATTACACTGTAAACTATGACTTTATATGAGATGACTGCTCCATAGAGCCATACTGATAGTCGCTGGTCATTAAATCACTCTATAAAACACTTTTCATAAGTAACTTGGGAGTACTTGTTGTGTTCTCTAATGGGTTTTGTCAGTGATATTGTTTGGGAAGCACTGAGTTAGCTGTTAATTATAAACTCTTAGTAGTTATGTATAATGAGACCATTAAGCAAGTATCTTTGGGAGGTACTGTCATATCTCAGTCCCTAAACTTCTCAACAGGTTTTTTGAGCCCTGCCAATTGCTGCCATTTTAACCACCAGTCAGCTAATTACTCTCTCCTGGGACCTAATTATTATAGCTGTATAAACACTGAGAATTTCAGCATTTGGCAGATCTATTCTATTTCTCTAAACTGGAAATATAGTTTTCTTTTAATTTATTTGCTCATGTATTTTTTAAGTTTATTTATTTGTGTATTATTTCATATTTAATTGATCCTCTGATTGTGTCTATTGGGGGTGAGGTTGCTAAATGCCAGTGGTGGGCCTTCCATATTTTGTCCATGAATACTTATTAAATAATTTCAAATGGTCTGTCTGCTTCCTTTCATAGCATTTACCCCGGTTGTGCTGCTTCCAGATGTGTATTTTATTATCAAAGCATTTACCCAATCACATTTTACCATCATTTTCAGGTTTTTACATTTTTCTGCCTATGCCTTCAGAATTAATTTTGCAGGCCCAGGAGCATTGAATACGTTTTTTATATATAGATCAGCGTATTGCTTTAAACATTCAGATTTGATAATACCAGAGCAACCTAGCAGACCTAGCATATTTTCAGCTAATTATAATTATAACTTACAATAATAATTACAGAAATACAACTTAACTTTAGGCATTAGCTTTGATGGCAATAAAATGACTACTTAATGGAACTGATTAAATTCTTTTTAAGGAAAAAAGGAAAATGAGTACAATATGCACAAATAATAAGGATTTAATCAGCATTTTCTTAAACAATTTAGCAATTTTATAAGGTTATTTTTGGTCATTTTAATGTTTGCCTACCCGAGTGTAACAAGGTATAAGGACCACAGACAAGATTTCACAGGTTCAGGAGATCATCAAAACACGTGCTGGCCGAGGGAATCTGCCTCTCATAATCCAGCAGCTTGTGGTTGGTAAAGGAAGTCACGTATCTTTGCTTAATGCCCATTGCATCTACCTGCAAGGCACTTTATACTGCATTACTGCATAATAAGATATTTTTATAGCTATAAAATTGTTATTGACAGGTGGATTAATTTAGACAGTGAATTTTTGGGGGCCTAGGTGAAAAACACACGACTTTCCAATGTTAAATACTAAACATTAAAACTAAAAAGTGATTAATAAATTTAACAGATTGCCAGAAATATTATTTTATTATAATATTTTATTCGCAGGCCTGTAAACCATATTCAGCCAATAAATGTTTATTTAAAATAGGATTATTGAAAATAAAGACCTATTCTCCATCTAAATAACATGATCATACTGTGTACAACTCAAACACCTTAGTTTTAATAACAATAATAATAGTAATAGTAATAATAATAATAATAAAAAAGAGACTTACTTGTGGCAATTAAATGGATAGTAATTTAAATACTATTTGGTATCTTTTGGTCATCAGGTTTCTCAATGGTGCATTTATTATTTCTTTGATGGTATTCATCTATCTTGTTGCTGGTGTTCCTTTTTATTTTGCCTTCAGTTCCTCCCATCATGAATGTTTTTGCTGGGCACACACTCACTAATACAGACATACACAAACACACTCAATATGGGGCAATTTGGAGAATTTAATTGACCTTGGTCCATGTGTTTGGACTGTGGGGAAACCAGAGGACACCCAAGCAGACACGGGGAGGACATGGAAACTCCACCCAGATTGAGATTTGAACCGAGAATAACGTGCTAAACACTAAGCGAACGTGCTAATCACTAAGCCACGGTGCCGCCCTGAAAGAAACATCATTTCATTAAATGTCTTTTCCAGTTCCTTTATCTTTGCTTTACTAATAGCCATTCTGTGAATTTTTATGATTTGGTCATTTATTATGGATCCAAGTAGGCAATGCTGCCCACCACACATCTTTTGTATCAATAATATGTTGATGTTTGTGTCGGCTGAGTGATGATCAAATGCTTATTTGTGAAGTGGAAATAGAACCATGTAAACAGGTAAATTAATGAACTTCACTTGTGGCTTGTTTATGTTAATTGTCTATGCACCTGTGCAGGGGAAAGCAAGAGGAAGGCTTGCTAAACTAAATTATAAAACTAAATTATATTTTAATACTTGCATGTTTTCTTTGGGCAAGTAATAGTGTCCCTTCTTTTTCCAATTGAGCATCATTTTACTGTTTTTTTTTTTTTTTTAAGCTTCTCCTTTTGTTATCTCAGGGCCAGTTTGACTTTGTTGTTCAGAACCAAAAGTTCTTCTTTGTAGTTACAGTCAACAAGTCTTTTGGTCTGTTGTTGTAGATAACTGCTATTTTATTAATCGTTCCTTGAATATTGTTCAGGGCTGGATTTCCCGAAAGCGAACATTCTTAGCGAGTTACGAACAACTTTAAGAACGACGTAACTTTAAGAACACGAATTTTACGGAGCTTTCCCAAAAGCCTCCTTAAGTCTTCTAGACTAAGAGAGACTTTTAAGTCGTTCGTTGTAGACTCCGCCCCTGAAAAGGAACCGTCAGTCGAAAACTGAATCATACCACACAATCTCTCATTATAATGCACAAAAACTAAACAATTAATTTAGAATTGTTTTTTTTAAAACTATATAAATATATTATTTAAATATATTAATATATATTCATTCATTCATTATCTCCCGCTTATCCTCTATTAGGGTCGCGGTGGGGTTCCCCATGCCCATCCAGGGGAGAACGTCTCGGGCGCTGGGCAGATAGACCCAGGACAGGGCGCCAATCCATCGCTGGGCACACACTTACTCACACAGACACACTCTATAGGGGGCAATTTTGAGAATTCAATAAACTTGATCCATGTTTTTGGACTGTGGGAGGAACCCGGAGGAAACCCACGCAGACACGGGAAGAACATGGAAACTCCACCCAGATGGGGATTCGAACCGGGAATCCCTAGCGCTGAGAGGCGAACGTGCTAACCACTAAGCCACCGTGCCGCCTATTAATATATACATATATTTAAATTCAGCTACTGTTACAAAAAGCGGGAAACAACAAATTTTTGATCAATCACTTACCAAGCAAGCTTATCAATGGGTGCACTTTTATGAATGCATTATTCAGTGGCATGGCAAACCAACTGCGTAATATACACTTTTCTGAAAGCAAACTAAATAAGATGCTTGATTATGTAGAACAAAAAGACAAATTATTTACATTATTACATTATTTTTCAAAGCACAAGATAGTTCCACCAACAAAGAAGAAAGTGGAGGATGTGTCAAAAATTATCAATGTTTGCAATTCAACTAATAGATCAGGCATAAACTGTATTTGGCAGTAACATGAATGCCGTCTTCACTCTCTTCATTCTCACATTCTTCATCAGGAAGATTTAAGCCAGCACCAACTGCAATGATGCATATATATATATATATATATATATATATATATATATATATATTTATATATATTCCCAACTTGGTGGAGTTTCCATGTACTCCCCATGTCTGCATGGGTTTTCTCTGGTTCCCTCCCACAGTCCAAAAAAACATGGATCAAGTCAATTGAGTTCTCCAAATTGCCCCAAATAGAGTGTGAGTGAGTGTGTTCCCAGCGATGGATTGGTGCCCTGTCCTGGGTGTACCAGCGCTCGAGTTCTCCCCTGGATGGGCGTGGGGAACCCCACCGCAACCCTAATAGTGCATAAAGTGGAAGATGATGGACGGATATATATGTATATATATATATATATATATATATATATATATATATATATATATATATATATATATATATATATATATATATATAAATATATATATATGCAATTTAAATCTGAAAACTACAGATATCTATAAAATAATGATAATGTATAATGTATATATAATGTATACATTACCGAATTCTTGGTGATAATATTAGTGCTTATTTTATTTCTGTGCGATTTAAACAACCAGTGCGTCTGTGAGTGTTTGTTCGCTGCCAGTTACGAACTTCTTAGTGAGTTACGAGTTGGTCTGAGCACTCGTAAGTTACGAGTGATTTTAAAAACGACGTAAGTTACGCATGCATTCAGGAAAGGCTCATAATTTAAGAACTTTCTTAAGTACGAAGTTACGAAGTACTTAGCGTTACGACACTTTTGGGAAATCCAGCCCAGTTCATTAACACCTCTCTTATGACATCCATAAGCATACCAATTCAGGTTGAAATTTATTTCTGATCTCAGAGTCTTAGATCAATAATTGTTTTTCCATAGATGTTCCTATTTTTAAAGTACAGTTGTAACCGTAGTACTAGTCCTTTTCCTTCTTTGTGTCTCTTTGGAAATTTAAATTGTGCGCTGTTTTTGCAATCTCCACTGTCTTTAACCAGCCTTTAAATTTGAGCTCTATTCTTTACCCATTTTTTCCTACTAGTTTTTTCCATGATTTATTTTTTGATGACCTTCCTCAGTTCTATAGCTTTCTTGGTCTTTGTAAATCATGTCTACCATCTGAAATCTGTTCCTTCTTTTTGTTTTTCTAAGACAGGTGGTATGTTCTTCAGGTCATATTTTGGGAGTATGATGGATTGTTTTTCTCAGCTTCACTTGGAACTTCATGGTCTGTTCAACAATTAGCTCCAGGCCTTGTTTTTGCAGCTAATATGGCGCGCTTCATCTCTTTGTACAGAGTATGTTATCTATCTGAATTCAGTATTATCAATCTGGTGATGTTGGCTACTTGAAAAATGTATTTGCAATGAAAGTGTCATTACACTCTTAATTAATTTGATTAACTGGCTTTATTATTGTTTCAAAGTTCATGTTGTCTTATTGTATCTCCTTGCTTCTCATTTCTGTCTTTTGACTTCCAATCTCCTATCATTAGCAAAACATCTTGATTGCACAACTGAGCTACAGAACAAAAAAATATACTTTCTTTGCTGGCATCTATTGTTTGAGGCCTAAACCTGGATGACTTTATTTTAAAATAGCTGTGCTTGAAAGTGAACTTTCAGCAGTTTGTTATTTGTTATTTTATCCAACAACAACCCTGTCAACATACCTATTGACAATTAAAGCATCTCCTATTTTATCTTTTTTCATGCTTTAAGTAGTTTCTTCTACATGAATAGTTTCTTCTCCATTTTGTCTTACCTATATACTATATGCCAAACATCAGCATCTAGACATCCAGAGGGCTTTGACATAACCATGTTATTGAGTAAGGGGAATCATTAGTTATTTCTCAGTAAAAGGTTTAAGTTCATTTTGACCCTTGGGTCATATTTCAGGCACTCTATGGAAGGTCATTCTGTTGTTTAAAATTATTTTCTAGGTAGTGTACAGACTTCCTTTACTATTGCCTTTTTCTGCACAGATGAATTGTTGTCATTGATACTTTTAACTACCTATGATCATACACTTTGTCCTATATTGTTGGTGCCCAACTGGTAGGCCCAACTGCTGACTTTTCTGTCATTGAAGACATTAATAGAAGATAAAACTTCAGACATTATAGCTTTCAGATACCTTGATTCACGCAAGCCTTCTTACTTTAACAAGACACTTACAGACAAACGTTTAGGACTACATGAGGCTTCCAACCTCCATAAGGCCAAATATTTACAAACCCATGTCTAACCAAAATGTTAATGTACTAAATTAAGTGAGGCTGAAACAAACATGAGTCCCATCACTTATGTAGCCAAAATACAACAGGGATTTTGCTTCTGAAACAGTTCTAAAACACTTTTTGGCACATCTTATGCAGTAAAAGGCTACTTATGGGACCTAAGAAAATTGCTTGGATATGTTCAAGGATGTTGTTAAAAGTTCATGACAACTATTAAGCACCAAACTACTTCAAACTACTTTTCATAGCAATGAATTACAGCATCTAATTGAAATATATTTCCTGCATTCACACTCTGATTTTTTGCAATCTACTAATCTTGTTGCAATAAGCATTTTCAAATGCCATAATGAAAATGTATTACTGAGGCTACTGGATTTAGGTAGTTACTGACATGTGTTCAAAATATTGGTACACATACCAACATGTTGTTTGTCCATTGAACAGAATCATAGATTTTGGCAAAATTTCAGGACACCATTCCGCTAACTTTTAAAGTTTTCTTACATACTGTATTATTATTATTATTATTATTATTATTATTATTATTATTATTATTATTATCGTTAGTAGTAGTAGTAATAGTATTAATATTATTATTTCTTTTGATTTAGTACCAAGATCTTCTGGGTATTTGTAAAGATGTATTCTTTTAGATGTGCAGTAACTATATACTTCTATAATTCCTGTTTAGTATTGGGCTGCTGCTGTTGGCAAAAGCACTGGACAGAGAAACCACCAGCCAATACCGGCTCATCGTCACAGCCTCTGATGGAAATCCAGGAGGGGTAATTCTTCCACAATTCCAAAACACTTATTTAGTTTGCAGCAATAGAAGATGCTTCCTCATTCCATAAAAAGTCTTACCCAATTCAAATGCCTAATCATTTTGGTGTTCAGCTCTTTTACCATTTCAAAAACATTTTTTTCCATCGGAGAGCTAGACAGGCCATGAGCATTACCGCAGACTCTATGTGCCTTAGCATGTTATATAGTTAAGTTTATGACAGTACAATTAGAAAATCCCTGCACAAGTATGGGACATATTTGGGACATAAGTATAGTGTCTCTTCTTTCTAAAGAAAAAAAAAGATTTTTATTTAAAATAAACAAATAAATAAAATATACAATAAAATAGCTAGAGAAAAAAAACAAATTGTTCCAGTGGCCTTGTCAAAGTCCACATTTCAGCCCTGTTAAAATGCTGTTGTGCGCTGCATTAGCATTTGACAATTGTTTGTAAACAACTAACTTGCTTTATCCCATCAAGATGTTGATTAAATGCACTTTCCCTTTTATGAGATAATATACTTTGAAGGCGGCACGGTGGCTTAGTGGTTAGCACGTTCGCCTCTCAGCACTAGGGATTCCCGGTTCGAATCCCCATCTGGGTGGAGTTTCCATGTTCTCCCCGTGTCTGCGTGGGTTTCCTCCGGGTTCTCCGGTTTCCTCCCACAGTCCAAAAACATGGATCAAGTTAATTGAATTCTCAAAATTGCCCCGTTTAGAGTGTGTCTGTGTGAGTGAGTGTGTGCCCAGCGATGGATTGGCACCCTGTCCTGGGTCTATCTGCCCAGCGCCCGAGATGTTCTCCCCTGGATGGGCATGGGAAACCCCACCGCGACCCTAATAGAGGATAAGCGGCAGATAATGAATGAATGAATATACTTTGAATCAAAAATGTGAAGGCCATTAGTCCCCACGACACAAAAGTCCTGAGGAAGGTGAGCATGGGTTTCAATCTACTGCTGTAAGAAAAAAAGTTGTAAGAAAAGTGGGGTCTATTATGTACTATGTGCCTATAGCCACGGCTTCATGTATTGACCGACACTATATATATATTGTACATATCTTGTAAATTTCTCTGTTTATGGTTTGGATAAGGCTTTTCAGCTACTTTGTGGAGAATCTAGTGCCAGCATGGATTCTCACATCTATCTCTTCCACCACTCATTTATAGTCTTTGTTTATGCAATCATTTTTATTAAGGTATACATACATTTTATTGCTTCATGTCACCAAAATCTTTTTCCAAAATCTGCACTAGAAAAATATAAAATAATTACATCACAATTTTTACATTTACTATTATATATAACCAGACATGACTCATTTCCAGTAAAATTGTTTTGGGGCTGGACGGACAGTGTATCTTCATCGCCAAAAGTTGCAGCCATGTCGCTTAACCATAGGAATTAACCCTTCCCAATGGTTTATGAAATTTATAAAACACAAGAATGTGTTTATACTAGAGATATGTAGAATTTGGGTTTTGCTATTTAGTTTTTATAAGATATGTGTGCTTTAACAATAAAAAAATGTAATGTAAGTATTTTGCAAGATTTACGACCACTCTAAACATGAAGAAAGAGAGCACGTGAGAGAAAAACAATGATAGTCTCTATTAAATTTTATTTTTATGTACTTTACATCATGTCTGACATCCAGTACAGATAATATCTTATATAAAATAAAATAAAAATCACCACACTTAAATTAGGTATTTTACCTTCATCTGTTCACGGAGTAATGTCATTATGTAAGTGAGACTGGGGTGATATAGGATATTGAAATGATTAATAAAGGCTAGCAATGCATTTATTAAAGCTACTCTGGCATGGCACACCTGCTGTATTGTAATCAGGCCAGAATTTCCACTTGTAAAAGCAAGATAATTACCTTCTAAAGGACAAGAGACATTTCTGACACTATCACACCCCCATGACAAGTGTCAGGTTGTCATGACAGGGTAAGTTCACTCTTCTCTCAGTGAGATGACTACAGCATGCAGCATGCCTTATGCTTTAATACCTTAAAACAGCATCCATCTTAAATTACCATCTCTTTTTTATATAACTATAGACTGTTAGATTGATTAATACTGTAGTTTAAAGTGTATACAGGCTATTTTTACAAAGTGGGGCATATCCAAAACAAATGAATCCATTTTAAAAAGCATTCATAGCAATGATATATAACAGAGAGTAAGAAAAATCAAAACCAAAGACTTCCTTCTAGCTAATAAAAAAGTTGTATAATGGAATGTATAATTTGTGCTCCATGCTTTTAGATAAGCCACATATGGATTTTGTATTTTTTATGTTTGTTTAGACTGATAAGTAAATGCCATATGTTCTGCCTAGCACAGTGCTTTTAAAATAAATAAACATGTGTGTATGAATATAATATTGTCTGTTGTGAGGAATGCAAAATCACAGTACAGTTTAGATCAGCTGGTGTTGGTCACACAAAATGACATTTAACCGATCATTTAAGAACTTGCATAGCCTTCCATATGTTAAATACGAAGCTTTTTGATTGAAGGCAAAAAGCTTCAATGAGATGGATTGTTGTAGAGGGCCTTAAAAATAGGTAAGTTAAATAGATGAACAACATATGCCAAATTACAGAGTAAAGTGCATTGTAGCTGGTGAAACCATTTTTAGTAGCAATGACTTGAAAAAAGTTCCTGTTTATTGAGAACTTTAAGCGTTCAATTATCACATCATGGAAAATAAGGTTGAAGTCTGGATACTAATTGGATTTTTGCACAGCCTACTTTTTTTCCTTTTTTGTTTTTTTCAGCAGTTCCGATGTTAAATTAAAGGTTCCGATGTTAAAAAAAAGGTTTCTCATTTAACTAATCTGATATACAGAAGGGTTTGTGGTTAATTCAGTAAATACAGGGTCATGTTGCTACAAAACTAGTCCACTATTCATCCACCACTTTCCATTAAAGTTGGTAAGATGTGTTTTGCTTCTTTACTGTGTTATGTATTACACTATACGATACATTATGACGAAAAAAAAAAAACACTTTTGCTTTTTTTAAAAAAGAAAAGAACATATTGCAGTGAAGAAAGTCATTTACAGGCCAATACATGAAATGACAACATAATGGCAACATGGACACATGAGAGAACCGAGCCAAACATGAAAAACAGGGGGTTATAAAACAGTTAGTAACCAAAGAAACTGATCAGGAGAAACACATGAAGGAGAACCAATACAAACGAGTGAACAAAAAGCAGCAGCAAATGGGCAAACACTCATTTACTCACTCACTTACGCTCATACACACAAACTATATAGGGGTAATTTAAAGAGGTGAATGTGCAGCTCTAAAATAATTTTAAAGTAAAAGTAAAATATTAAGTGTTTGCATTAGACAACAAATTACAAGTGTTATTTATAATTTCACAAATAGATACTACACAGTCATCAGAATCAGAATATATCATAAATCCCTGGAGGGAAATTGCAGTTTTTACAGATGCTCCATTTGTTGTGCTATATACAGAAGAAAAGTAAAGATTACCAATAAACACAGTTGAAGTAAATTTAAACTAAAAATACAAAATAATACAGAATGAAGTAAAAAGTAACATGATTATTACAGATATTATATGTTACATATTACAGGTATTGCACATGTAATTTAACAGTATTCATAATAATGAAAATTACAAAAAAAAAATGAACAGTTGATAAGGTACAACAGCAAATCATTTTCATGACACTGATTTGCAAAGGGTAAGGTCTGGATTGAATGCATTTGATAGATAGTGTTTGGGCCTTCTCTTGGGGTGGTGCTGATTGTACAGCTATAACTATAGCTATGTATAACAGGAGAGGAGATAGAGGTTGCTGTATGTCTTGTTTGAGCACCACCGGTAGAGGAGCCTGTCACTGAAAATGTTGCCAATGGCAGTTAATATATTCTGCATTGGATTGTTCCCATTTAAGAATTTCAGCTTTGCCCACATCCTCCTCTCCCTCACTACTTCTACTGAATTCAGCATGCAGCTCAGGACAGAGGCTGGCTTCCTGATTAGCTTGTTCAGAGTCCACTACCGTGATTCCATTTTCCCAGCAGACTATTTTATAGAACATGGCTGATCACACAACAGTGTGTTTTAAAGAATTAAAATGTGCACTTTGCACCCCGATAAACTAGAGCTTTCACAGCACATAAGATCTTTTCTGGTTTTTCATATACAAGGCTTGTGTATTTTCTGACCAGTTCAATTTATTTATTCAAAAGACAAATCATCTAATTCTAAGACATTCCGAATGACCTTGAATGTTTATGGTACAAAACATTTTAGAACTTTTGTATTATCAAAACCTACCACAAGGTTTTACCCATGTTATTGTGAAGACAGGTCCTCTATGGTTCCCGCCATATATTTACTAGTACATTGTTTGTACTCTCTGCCATCATAAGATCTAAGATATAGCCAACAATAGTAAACATTGAATAATTTAAAGATAAAATGTAAAATATGAAAAGAAATGCATTTATGACTGTTGATGGAGAACCCCATGTACTGCAGAGTTTTGTGTCCGACACACAGTCATACATTTGGTCATGTGGACTATAGACTATCAGCATGATAGTCCATAGTCCACAGGGTAAGTAATGACCCCCCCCCCCCGTGCTTGTCATTATCCTGTAACTGTAAAAACCTTAGCAGAATGTAGAAAAAGGAAATTAAATAACACCCACACTTTGATTGCTTTAATGAGGCATAATGATTAAGTTAACATTAGGTTTAGGTTTAGTCAAAACAGTGGTTCATCTATGACTGCGTGTTGTATTCTCCGGTCTTCACAATATCAACTGTGATAATAATAATAATAATAATGATAATAATAATAATACTTTCACAAAGCAGTACAAAATTTGAAACACGCTAGAATATTTGAACTGAAATTATCTTTGTGTTTGCTTTTCTCTCTTGTGCGTGGCTTCAGGAATGCAACTTCAGTAATATTGTGAAATAATGTATTGTAAAATAATATTTTAACCCACAGATTTCCACTGCAACTGTCAGCATTGTGGTCACAGATGTGAATGATAATGACCCAACATTTGATTTAACCTTGCCAAGAAACTTAACTGTACAAGAGGAGAAGGCCAACTTGTTTGTGGGTCAAGTCAAGGTAAGTAATTCATTAACTTAATTCAGCCAAAAGTTATTTAAGAGCTTTATTATAAGTGAGGTAAAAATTACTTAGTGACAGAATTAGTGATCGACCGATTGATCGGCTGGCCAATAGATCTGGCCGGATTTTGGCATTTTTAGATAATCGACATCGGCCGATATATGAGCGCAAAAGGCCGATATTTGAACAATGCCTACAGACAACGCTGTGGGCAGCTCCGTCATTCTGACTCAACGACTGAATACAGTCATTTGATCTAACATTTGCTTAGAGTGACCCCTACTATTCTTCCGGCAGAACGTCAGTCAATGCTCAAGGGAATGGATTGGTGTTTTGAAACTGCTCTACGCCTTATGAGAGAAAACGGTTTCTTTCTCTTTGTTACTGGCTGCTCTTTGTAATGTATAAAGTGTTTACTGTCTGCATAAATTAAAGCGATTATGTTATTTAGATAGAAAATGCCAATAGATTTATTTGGAACTGTAACCTTAGCAACCACTTGAACAGCTGAACTGGCCAACTAATACTAATTAGTGCTAGCTAACACTATAATAATGTTCCGGGATGCTATTTGTAGCATATATACTGTTTGTATAATTAGGGCGATTTTATTAAAATGGCTTGCTAACGCTATATATCGCTAGCACTAAGTGACGCTGGCTTACAGGCAGTGTTGTACAAGTTCACAGCTTTTTTTTTTTTTTTTTTTTCCTGAACTAGTTCTAGTTCAGTTCATACATGCTCAAAGTAAACATTTCATGTTTAAAGTTCACAATTTTAATTCTGAACTACTTCAAAGTTCAGTTCATTAAATTTTTTCTTGAGATATTCAAATAAGTACTTTTTTTTAACACTACAAACTACAATATTTGTGTGTTAAAATTTTATTTATTTATCTAAATTAGCGAAATTTGTTCGGTGTGCTTTGTGCAATGTTCATCAATAAATGTTCATTCTAAAAAGATGCTGCTATCTGCTTATCTTTAGGTACACTGAAACTTTAATTAATAATGTGTAATTTAAAGTTTTTAATATTGCTCTCTGTATTACAAAAAGTAGAGTAGACAGTGATAAACTGTGTGTTGTGTCTTGTTTATTATTATTATTGTTATTATTATTATTATACTTTATTAGTTGCAATAAAAACTGGTAATATCGGCTTTATATATCGGCGATCAATTTAATTTAACTTCTGTTTGATGCCACAAATTTAACAGACTGCATTTACATAAACATGGAAATGCAATTTATTCATTATTATTTCATCAAACTTAGCTTCATGTTTAGTATTAGTATAGTATAAGTAAAAATTGAGAATTAGGTTTAATAGAACTGAATAAAACAATTTAATCTGTAATATCTGGCAAAAGCAAATAATTCACTTTTTTAAACAATGCATATGTTATTATTGTATGAACAAAGATGATAATAAATATCAAACCTGAAAAGTAAAATACTTTATTTTTAATATCCAAGTGTGCGTTATTACTGGTGAACTAGCACATTTAAGAAAATTTCAAGATTCAAGAAAATGTTATTATAATTTATATCAAATGTAGTATACATGAGACAAAAACGAAATTATGGGTCACGTACCCCGATTACGCTGTTCTTTTAAAGTTAGAACTTAAATTAAAATTTTAAAGAAGAAAATGAGTCAAAAATACAGTATATAGATATGTAAAATATAATATAATTTACACTATGAATATGTATAATATAGAATATACACCAACTATAAATATAGTAGTAAGCAAATAACAATATTTCTAGTCCAGTAGTAATCACAGCCAGATAATGTTTAGAGAGGTGTACTTTTGTTTAAAAAGTGCCCCTTATAGGCCTTTAATGGCTGGCTACAAAGTAGATCATTGTTTTGTATTCAAATTGTGGTCTTTTTGCAAAATTCCTTTACCACAGCTCGCAAAAGTGTTTTCTAGAAACAGGCTATTAGTTTCAGCATGAATTTTAAGTACAAACCTGAAAAGGTCCTATTAGGTCCATGCCTTACCTTACATCCTGTATTTTAGGACCTATAAATTGGTGACATCCGTGTAGCAGTAGAGCTCATGGCCTGTTGCTCATCCAGCCACAGACTCATCCATCTGGTCCATCAAGAGTCACTCTTATCTTATTTGTCCATACAACTTTTGAAGTATTTCTTGGCTCAGGCTTTACATTTTAGATTATTTGTCTTGTTTAGTGGTCAAGTTTCAGCTTTACCTATTTTGGAAATGTCTCTGAGCACTGAACACCTTTTACTTCTGGGATTGTTCTTAAATGTTTGGCAGTTCATTTGCTCTATTTTTATCTTTAAATTTTTTGAGACCTTGATGACAATTTGTAACATTTTTTATTGGGTTTGTGATTATGCCACAATATATAAACAATTTAGCAGCGTCCCTGTAAAGTCTCTGTGACTTTCTCTTTTCAGATTTTGTTAAATTCCTTTTTGCTCATTTTTCCCTTTTTATTTAATTAAACTGCCTATAAATGATGCTGATTTTTATACAGGGTGTTTGGGCCATATCTACCCCATTCCACAAAATACCTGATATCCTTAAATTCAACATAATTCAAGTTAATACACCTTGGAGTCCAAAAATATGCAAAAAATATTATTAAATTATTTTTAGAGTGCACGCTTGGTCACAGCTTGCAATATTTTTAAATACTATTGTTGTATTGGATGTATTTTTTAAATGCATTTTGTCAGCTTTTTTTTCACAAAATTACAGTATGTCATAACACTAGGGCATTTATTAGTTTTAATTATGCTGTAGCTATAAAAATAATAAAGGTAATTAGACACTTTTTAAGTGATTTCCCTTCATGACTGGCTTTGCATTACCTTATCAAAAAAAAGAAGGTTTTAATTACAGACTTGATTCATCCATTTCTGGTTGGTTAGAGCTGTAATCATTGTAGGATGCATCAACTTATCGATCATAATATTTAATTTGTTTTGACAGCAAACTAATATGTATATTCTTTACTGTGACAATTTTGAAAGAATAATATTGTACTATTCCAACAGTCATCAATGATACAGCTGGCCACATTAAAATATATTATATTTGTGTGCATGTATTATGAGAAGTAGTACGAAGCGGTTCTTATAAGTCAATGTGGGGGTGTGTAGGACAGTGTCAAGAAAATTTTAGCAGTATGTGTTGAACTCTTTAATCTTGTTTACACATGCATAAGCATATAAACACAAGTATATACATATCTAAATACCTAAAATCACAAGTTTAGTTTTATGAGAACTTGTGAGGAGTAAATGTATCATGATTAAAATCATAAACCATTTAGAACACACATGATGTGTTTACAGGCACATCGTTATACCTGAGCTTCCGGGGCTATAGCCCTGGATCAAATGAGAGCAGCTTTCTCTGGCCACCTCTCCTCCAGCAGCGGTGGAGTCACCGTCAGCTGTTTGTGCTTCCAAGCTCTGTGTGTGTGAGGGAGACAGATTTTTTTCGCCAGTAGCGGAAGTAAAGTTACCGTGATAACTGAATGTTGGCTGTAAAGAGTAGCCTCTCAGCTATCAGAAACCGTCAGAATTTTTCTGATGGCGCGAAGTTACGGTATTTCCAATCAAAACCTTGTTAAAACTGTCTCATCTGCAACTGACTCGTAAAAGGGATTCATGCTTTTCTGCTAAAGCTCAGGTTCTTTTATTCAAACATTATCAGCCAAAACCATCATTTATTAGAACTAAATGTGCTATCCACTGCTGACAGACATATTTCATATGTAATTTATATAAATGAATGATCAAACAAAATGAATGTGACAACAGTTTGAAAAATGTATAGATAAACTCATGAAAGGACACTTTTTAAAGAGAACAGAGGGAGAATAAGGGATCTAGGCTAAAGCCTCTGATGGTTCAAAACCCTAAAAACACCCCTGTGTGTTTGTGTTTACATACCATATATATACCACTGTGCTGCTCTCTCTCTCTCTCTCTCTCTCTCTCTCTCTCTCTCTCTCTCTCTCTCTCTCTCTCTCTCTCTCTCTCTCTCTCTATATATATATATATATATATATATATATATATATATATAGGGCGGCACGGTGGCTTAGTGGTTAGCACGTTCGCCTCTCAGCACTAGGGATTTCCAGTTCGAATCCCAATCTGGGTGGAGTTTCCATGTTCTCCCTGTGTCTGCGTGGGTTTCCTCCGGGTTCTCCGGTTTCCTCCCACAGTCCAAAAACATGAATCAAGTCAATTGAATTCTCCAAATTGCCCCATTTAGAGTGTGATTGTGTGCGTGTCTGTGTGAGTGTGTGCCCAGCGATAGATTGGTGCCCTGTCCTGGGTGTATCTGCCCAGCGCCCAGTGATCAGCTCCAGGATGATCAAAGACAGTCTCAAGTTACTGTTAGAAGACGCCTGTGTGAAGCTAATCTATTAGCAAGAAGTCCCTGCAAAGTCCCACTGTACTGAAGCGGATACAATTTGCCAAAGAACACATCAACTGGCCCAAAGAAAAATGAAGAAACATATTGTGGACTGATGAAAGTAGAATTGTTCTTTTTAGGTCCAAGGGCCATAGACATTTGTCAGACGACCCCAAACTCAAGCCACAGTACACTCTGAAGACAGTAAAGCGTGGTGGTGCAAGCATCATTATATGGGCATGTATTTCTTACTATGGTGCTGGACCTATTTACCGCATACAAGGGATCACAGACCAATTTGCATATATCAGAATACTTGAACAGGTCATGTTGCCTTATGCTGAAGAGGAAATGTCCTTGAAATGGGTGTTCCAACAAGATAATGACCCTAAACACACCAGTAAACGAGCACAATCTTGGTTCCAGTCCAAAAAAATTGAGGTTATGGAGTGGCCAGCCCAATCCCCAGACCTAAATCTGATAGAAAACCTGTGGGGTGACATCAAAGATGCTGTTTCTGAGGCAAAACCAAGAAATGCAAATGAATTGTGGGGTATAGTCAAAGCATCCTTGGTTGAAATAGCAGTTAATAGGTGCCAGAGGTTGGTTGACTCTATGCAACACAGATGTGAAGCAGTTCTAAAAAACTGTGGTTATTCAACTAAATATTAGGTTATTATTTTATATCATTTTCTCTAAAGTAGTTACAAATTATATACATTTCTCTTCATGTTTTGATTTAGAAAACAGTATGCAATGTTCCCAATGCATGGACATAAGAACTGCTGTAAAAATTTTGTGCTTAACTCAATGTTTTTAAACACAGTTTAAACACAATATATTTATATATATATATATATATATATATATATATATATAAATATAAATATATTTGCCTTTACAAACTTTAACAAATACTTGTGTAACTAGTAACTAGTTTCCTACATTCAAAACATTTTCAATATTAAAAAACTTAATGTGTGTTTTAAATATTTTTGTTCCCCACATTATGATAAATTCATTAGCTCAAAGTGGAACACACACACAGACACACACACACACACACACACACACACACACACACACACACACACACACACACACACACACACACTTCCCTGTGGGTGTTAAGCCCAGCTGAATCATTCTCAATTTGTAGCACACTCTACACACTATAGACTGTTTACCCACTTCACCCTGCAATATGTGTGTATTTGTAAGGATAAAACCTAAGATTCAATAACAGCTTGAATGGTGTGAAATTGCATGCATTTGAACATCTGCCACATGTGCCTAACAGCAATAAATTAGAATATGCTGAATGTGTTTACATATTTCAAAAAGGGCATGACGCTTTTGGAGTAACAGGTTACATGAATTCAAGAGAAGAGCAGACTACACAAATTATTTATTTATTTATACCAATCTATAATTAAAGCCATATGCTGGTTTAAAAAAATATTTCCATTCCTTTGGGATTTATGTGAATCATTAAGAGGAAATAAGTTGTGTTGGTGTGTGCAGTTGAGTTCAATAAAGGCATATGTTTCATTAGAAAATGTGAATAAAGGATGGATTTTAGTGTCAGATAATGATAGCTTCTGATTGATTTACCTGCTTAAATACAAGATTATATTCAGATATATACAGATTTTTTGTATTTACTATAATTTATTTTACTTTTAATACACATGTGCTTTTACATATGTGAAACACATCTCTTTCTTTTTTTATCTTTTTTTTGTAATAGAAAAAAAAGATATATATATATAAACATTTTTAAGTCAATTGGATGAGTGATAACCTTTCTTAAAATGGGTTTTGTAAACATTATTATACATAGACATTTATAGCTTTTTTCAATGTTTACAAAGTAATCTATGGAAAATCTAGTCAACTGTAATGTACCAGTACATGTCTATACCTGTGATTCTTAGAATCCTTTCAGAGAGCATTTAGTGCTTTACCCATCCATCCATTATCTTCCGCTTTATCCTCCACTAGGGTCACGTGGGGGTTCCCCATGCCCATCCAGGGGAGAACGTTTCGGGCGCTGGGTGGATACATCCAGGACAGGGCGCCATTCTATCGCTGGGCACACACTCACTCACACAGACACATACACAAACACACTCTATTTGGGGTAAATTAAAGAACACAATTGACCTTGATCCATGTTTTTGGACTGTGGAAGGAAATCTGAGAACCCCGAGGAAACCCATGTGGACACAGGGAGAACATGGAAACTCCACCCAGATGGAAATTCGAACCGGGAATCCCTAGTGCTGAGAGGCGAACGTGCTAAACACTAAGCCACCGTGCCGCCCCTGGTGGTTTTGTCTTAAGGGGTAATTCAGGATCAACCAATTTTGGGAAATTGCAGGGCTAAGAAGTGCTAATGTGGTCGCTAATGAAATTTAAAATAATAAATTATAAATAAAACTGTATTAGGTTGTTTTATAAGCATTAAACATGGAATCCAGTACTTCATTGAATCAAGAAAAAATTATTTAATATTTTAGACACATTACGCCATTTCTCAAATTTCTGTCATTTTCTATGAATTGAAGAAATGCCATAATAATTAATAATTAAATATTATTCTAGTTGGCACTAAAGACAACTTAATAGCAAGGAGACCAGACTGACATCAATGTACTGTATGTAATATTTACAGATACATTGTGAAATATTAAATAAATATTTTTGCATGACCTCACATGAATATATCACCAGGACAGAATAAGCTAAATAATGTTTCAATGGCATGACAATGAATAGTAAATATTTATTATGGGCTCTTTACACTTACATTTATATTTAGTCTTTTAGCTGATGCTTCTATCCAAAGTGAATTACAAGTGAGAGAATAAAAATTTCACCTGAATTAAAAAGCATATAAATATCAGACTGCTATTTGCCATTCATTGCACAACCATCAGTAAAATTCTGTTAAAGCATCAAGGTTCAAAGTCTAGCTGAGCTTCTGCCACTGAGAGTGAAAACTGTTCTGTTAAACTAAGTATTTAAAAATATCACATCAAATTTATTCACACTCACTATGATGTCTTGGGTGCTGCTGGGTGTTTTAACGAAATGACTTAATATGCAGCCTAATTGCTTCTCATTTAATGAATTAATTAATTCTCTAATTAAAGCTTCTTACACTTTTTTTTTCCTTAAAAGACCTACCTATATTTATAAAGTAATAAATAATGAATTAATTTAAAAGTGGTTTTAAAATGGCTGAAGTAATTTGTTTTTTTCTTTTTCTGTGTGTCAAAATGAAAGTGTCTTATTAAGTGTATTTCTCACATTACTCTCTTTTCTTTTCACCATATTCTATTTGATTGTAAAAATTGTGTTTTTGAAACAAGATAACCCTTTAGGTGACACTTTATACTTTCAAAGGGACCTAATTATGTATTTGTTTTTCTTTTTCTTTCTCTTTACCTTTTCTCAGGCTACAGATCCAGATGCTGGGCCCAACGGTGAGGTTTGGTATCGACTCCTCACCCACAGCTCTCTCTTTACCATCAATCCTAATGGCACCATCTATACAGTGGTTCCCCTGGACCGGGAAACTCAGAATCAGTATGAGTTGATAGTGGAGGCCTCAGATGGGGCTGCAGACCCTCGGCGTACCACTTTAATTCTACTGGTGAGGGTGTCAGATATCAATGATAACAGTCCAGTCTTTTCCCAGCCATTATACTCAGTCAATGTGTCTGAGAACACTCCAGCCGGAACCATCATTCTGAACCTCAGAGTAAGTCTAATATTCTACTCGACATGCCTTACAACTCCGGCTTTCTATTTTAAAAACCCTTTGCAGCTTATATACACAGTTAAGCAGCACTTTTTTGCGTCATTTGTGGCGTATTCAGAGTTACAATGCATGGTTTACCCTCAGGGACACAGTAGAAGCTTGCCATTTTATTCTTTAATAAAAAAAATTTAAAAACCTATGCTGTTTGCTATTCCTTTTTTCATAGTGGACTTATTACCCACTTTGGCAGTTGACAGACTTAAGCTGTATTAACCCGTCATGATACATTTGCCTTTTTAGAGCTTTGTTAAAGTCTTCTTCCTCTCACTTTACATAAGTGTAATGCTTTAATGCTGTCTAACATCAAAGCTTTCTTTATCGGTGGAGCTAGTCTCATTTTACTCATCCTTGGCTTTTAGGCATTTTATAGCCCCATTCTCATAGGAAAGGCTTTCAACATAATCAGTTGTGGAATTCGCTGTTTACAGCTTCAATTCACAAAAGAATCTGGGCACATTATCTAATTACTACAGGGGATTCATTTTCTATTTAGCAAATATTAAAAGGCTTGACATACTCTGTGGGGAAAAGGCAGGATGCTGTCTTGCAAAAAAGACCCTCTTCAAATTGTGAAGGTGTCTTTTAAAGTATTGGCATGACTTTGTCAGTACTTTTGGAAAAAAAGAGAATTAAATCACCATTATATTCTAAATAGCAATGTTGAAATGTTTAAAGTATTTAGGTTAAATAAGTGTAAATGTGAGGCAGATATAGAGGAGATGGATAGGTGGGTGACACAATGTAATGATGATGATAGTGACAAGTGGATTAATGTAAACGGCTTTTCCAGGCTTTGCTAACAAAGGCTCATGTCAGAGCAGAATGAGCACAGGTGATAGTTTTAGTTTTCTGCCAAATTAAGAGCTCAGTGTGTTCTTTTACATTGGGGCTGTTAAGTGTTTTATTATTTATTTCAAAAATCTTTGAAGTAAATGTAGAATGATATTTTATGTGCCTAGAACATCAAAACAAGTATTCTTATATGTTTCCACACCCGCAGAGAACCCTGCCAGTTCTTGACGTGCCTCAGTTCCTGAGGTGCTGCTCACCTGCCTCCTGTCAGCCAAAATGTCACACTAATCAGGCTTTAGTTTTAAGGCTTTGAGACAGGAAATGTCTTTTATGTACCCAAAACTTGTGCTCACACACCCGCTTGTGCTTTAAGACATAGTCCTTTCTGACTTAACCATAACCATAACCATCTTAAACTCTCCTCATGACCTTGATGAAACAAGACATACTTCCTAAATAATTACTGTCTGGTACTTACTGCCTGCTTTTCTGTCATTATTCATTGACAACATTTTGACATTCTAATTTTTACATTAAAATATTTTTACAGGCAACAGATGCAGATCTAGTGTCCAATGTGACATACAGGATAAGAACAGAGGCAGCACATCAGCTCTTTGCTGTGGACAGACTTAGTGGAGCTCTCTCTGTACTACAGGTTTTGGACTTTGAGGCTCTGGGACGAGATGGCACAAACTACACTTTCCAGGTTGAGGCACTAGATTACGAAGGTATTTTGCCTCCAGGAGTGGCTACGGTGACAGTAAGGATTACGGTATGTGGCCTGAATTTTTATAATATTTATCCTGTTCTTCTAGCCTCCTCGATATTAAAAGGAATTTCGTTAACTGAAGCAAAGTTTTAAGCCCACTTCAGATACATGCTGCTAAATAAAATGTTAGCCAGACTAAGGTTATATTTTACATGTATATCCTGACTGTCCCATAAGTGAACAGCATTTTTTGCCCGAGGTGTCACTTTGTTCAGCACATAAAGAGCAACCAGCATCTTCTTCACAGTTAGAACAACAGACTATGTCATGCAGGTTACTTTTTATTTATTTTACCAATTACACATTTTATGCTGTGTGAAGCTTTTTAAACTTTAAAATCTTTAAACTATGTTTTACTAGTTATTTCAGGTTATTTTTTGGTAATTTTTAATGTCACTCAACAGTGAATTTGGTGCCCTGCCCTGGGTGTTTCTGCTCAGCAGCTGAAACGTTCTCCCCTGGATGGCCAAGATTAAGCGGTCAAAATAATGAGATGATATGAAATAAATCACCTTTAATTATATTATTAATCCTATATTATTATCTTTATTATTGTTATGCACAGTGATAAAGTATTTGCTCACATTCATTTACAATTACAAATATATTAATAAAATGTTGGTGAAGGCAGTGGGAATGATGAAACGGTGTTGGCTCTGTATGCTGTGAGGGGCAAAAATCATGAAAGAGCAAAAGATAATAGATTTTGCATAAAGGAATGAAAAGGCTGACTTAGGAAGAATGAGGGACATATAGGAGTAGAGGAGAAGCACACAAGTGAATTTAATAATATACAGTGGACAAAACCAAAACAAGGAATAGGTTGGCAAACAAGAAGCAAGATCTACAGAAAGATAAAGCGTAGAAAGGAGTACAGGAAGATAATGTTTAAAGCAAAGTAGAAAGTTTTAAAGAACAAGAAATAAAACACAAGGAAGGTGAAAAGGACTTTTATTAAATGGCTTGAAAGAGGAAGAGAGTTGGGAACACCATATACAGCAGGTTAGAATGATAAAGGAGGCAGATGGGAATGTCAAATGAAGAGGACAGAGAAGGTGAAAAGCATATTTGTGAACAGGGTACGATCATAGATTATCAAAAAATATATATAAAAAGAACAAAGGAATCTAGATAAGACACAAGTAAAGGCTTGGAATGCTTAAGAGAGATGTTAGTGTTTTTTTTTTTTTAACTTAATTGTTTAACAAAATATTAGAATGTTGAAACAGGCATGTAGAGTAAGATTTTTAAGAATAAGACTGATGTGCAAGACTGCAGTAACTACAAATGAATGAAGTTGATCAGCCACAGCATAAAGTTCTGAGACAGAGCAGTAGAAGCTAGATTGAAAAAAAAGATGTAGATTTGTAAGCAGCAGTATGGTTTTATGCAAGCACGATCCACTGCTGGTTTAGTGTTTGCTTTGAAAATGTTAAAGAAAAAGAATAAGGAGAGCTAGGGAGAGCTGCACTTTGTGTTTGCTGATCCAGAGGAAGCTTTTGATAGGGTGTTGTGAGAGAAGCTGTGATAAATCAGAAGTGGCAAAGAAGTATGTGAGGGTGGTATATCCCAGGGCTACTGAAGTTACCAATGTGGGTCCTTGAGCAAGGCCCTTAACCCTCATTGCTCCAGGGATGCTGTGGTTAACCCTGTGCTTGCTTTGAGAGTCGATTTGGAAAACATGTATGTGATATGAATTAGGATAGTGTTGCAGTGGTGAGATGTACGGTAGAACTGACAGATGGGTTTAAAGTGGAGATGGGGCTGCATTAATTGTCAACTTTGAGTCCTTTCTACTTTGCATTGGTCTTTGACAGGCAGGAATGTTTGTGGAATATAATGTTTGGATGACATTGTGATATGTGACGATAGTTGGTAGCAGGTTTATGAAAGCCTGGACAAACTGAACTGTGCATTGTAGAGAACTGCAGAGTTCACAGGAGTTAAATGGAGTACATATTCATAAATAGAAGAAAAATAACAGAATTATTATGGTTAAAAATCAAATGAGTTAAAATACTTTTTATACAAAGTAATGGAGTCTGTGGTGGAGAGGTGAACAGAATGCAAGCAACTCAAGAATGGGTGGCATAGAGTTACATGAGTTTTTCAGTATAGACATGTATCTGCTAGAGTAGTAATGTTTACAGGACAGTAAGACATGTTCAAAAAGTTAACTAGCTTTTGGCAAAAGGAGGTAAACTACCCATTTTCATTATAATTAATACAAAAGCAAGAGAAGGTTATAGCTCCTGTTTTGTCTAATCAAGCTTTTACTCTTCTATACATACATGTAACTGGATTATGCGAGTTATCATTCACCATATTATTTCTTTTAAGGCATATCTAAGATAATATTATGGTCAATAATACATTGATGCTGAACAATTAATGTCTTAGTGTTTCTTTAATTTCTAGAGGAATTAACATAATGTTGAAGCTTGCTTAAATTTGTTGAGGAGTCCATTAAAAATATATCCCAGTTAAACTATTTCAACACCTGTCAAATGGACTAAGACAATATAGCCAAATGCTTTTTCGCTAATCAACCAATTGCTTTACTTGATGTTATGTAGACCATTGTGGTTATTTGAAAATCAATTTGGACTGCAGGGGTCTGTGGAGAAACGGTCAAATGCTGAAAATTATACAGCACTTGTACATTTAGAAGAGGTAAACTTTAGCTAGCCCTGCAACATTGCTTTTGAGCATAGGATTTTAAACATGTTAAGATAAACTCATATTTTATTAAATTAAAAAGGCTATTGAAGATGCATTGTTTGAACAGACATTCAATTTTAAAGTCCTAGAAAGTAATTAACTTATTGAGGCTAATTAACTGGATTTATTAAAAAGGCTATTAGAAATTGTTTGCTGATAACAGTCCCATAGCATTATAAATTATGTAACATTTCAGCTTCCGTATTGCCTTCTGAGCTGTACAACTAACTAATCTAATTAACTAATCTAACTGTCTAACAGCCATGACTATTTTTACACAACTTACTGAATAGCAAAATATTAAATTTGCAGTTTTCATTGTCCAAAAGATTATGAAGTGGCAGGTGTGGAAATCAAGACAATATCTGAATGGCTAAACTAGAACTACTCTTTATTTTTTGTCAGAAAACAAAGTAAATCCCCCATATGGATGTGAAGGCAAACTTGCTGGCAAACAAATTCAGAACAAAGTCAACAAAGTTAGAAAAGTAATAATTATAATAGGTAAACACAAATCTACAATTCTACATGTTTGTTTACGCTACCTGGATCACCAGGTTGCCATTCAGATGCTATATGGTGACCTTCAGATAAGATTTGTTTTTCTATTTTTGCTGCTAATATGTACCAAAATCTTATTGGTGGGTTTATTTTGCAGGATGTGAATGACTATGCTCCAGTTTTCACTCAAACTCTTTATAAAGGCATGGTGGCACCTAATGCTGAAAAGGGCACATTCATCACTAAGATCCTCGCAACAGATCAAGATCCTCCAGTGAGTAACCATCTGTATCCATTATTTTTTCATCTTGTTAATCCTGATTTACAGTTAATAATTTTTTTTAGATAACTCTTTGGATTAGCCTGGTTCGTCGAAAGTAAAAAACATTTTTTATTTTTAAAAACTGCCATACTGCCATACTGATAGCTGTGTGCTGTAGTGTCCTATGCCATAAATTTAATAAAAGTTAGTCAGTAATGTCAGTAATTTTATTTTACATTATCATCAATGTGAGTGTACTATAGAGGGAAGCAAGCTTATTAGTCATCTTGTAATAAGCATAAGTCAATGGCTTAGTGGTTAGCAAGTCCGACCTCTCAGCGCTGTGGATCCAGATATCGAATCACAATCTGGGTGAAATTTTTTTGTACTCCCCGTGTTTGTATGGGTATGTATGTATTTGTATTTTATGGCTTTTTATGTTAATTCACAAAAGTACAAATTTAATATGTGTAAATGAAAGCTGGTTAAATACCCCCTCCTCCCCCAGTCCTAAATAAGTAAGTGGCATTTTTTAAAGGCTTTATAAGAGAGATGCAACAGGTTTGAAAAAAATCTTATCATATGGTGTCTTATACAAATACTTAACTCCCTTATATACAATTTATACATTTATTTACATTTTCTATTCTTGCTTTTAATACATAAAAATGCATGTGAACTTAAAGTGTATGAACGTGATTTGTTGGCCTTCATAGGTTTTATTGAGCATAATTTCATTTCACAACACATATTTATACAGGGCTACTCAACTTGACTGTAAAGCATCAGCAAGACCCATAAGTGGACATCTAATTTGCATTAACATCACTCTAATTCCTAAATCTAATTAATCAGCCAAATCCCTAATGTGGTGTTTAAGATGTGGAAGAGGTGGGAGAGGAACTGCTGTCACAGAGCACCTGCCCTAAGTGATCCTGCTGTCTTTATTTGTCACGCTTAGCATGTAAGTGTGACTAATCACTTTTTGCTACCCATGCCATAGATGGTCTAAGATATAATGAATCAGAAGTGACAGCAGTTTTCTATGCAATATGTGTGGTTTTTACTTTACTCTCGTTCATCTTGTAACATTCATTCATTCATTCATTATCTCCCGCTTTTATCCTCTATTAGGGTCGCAATGGGGTTCCCCATGCCCATTCAGGAGAGAACGTCTCGAGCGCTGGGCAGATAGACCCAGGACAGGGTGCCAATCCATCGCTGGGCACACACTCACTCACACAGACACACACACACACACTCTATATGGGGCAATTTTGAGAATTTAATTTATTGATCCATGTTTTCGGACTGTGGGAGGAAACCGGAGAACCCGGAGGAAACCCACGCGGACATGGGGAGAACATAGAAACTCCACCCAGATGGGGATTCGAACCGGGAATCCCTAGCGCTAAGAGGCGAACGTGCTAACCACTAAGGCACCGTGCTGCCAATCTTGTAACATACTGAAATTAAATAATTACTTGAGAAACAGTTCCTTCATCATTCCAGTGTTTCTATTTCCTCATTTTTAAAAATTCTCCATGGCATTCACCACTGCAAAATGGTGGAACGATCTTCCCAACTCTGTCTGTAAGGCAGAATCACTAAGCAGTTTTAAGAAACTACTGAAGACGCATCTTTTTAACAAATACCTGTTGTAAAAAAAAGGGGGGGGGGCACAGCATCAAATAACAATCAGATTTGATGATGGTTTTCTGCATAACTTCTGACTTGTAAAATTGTAAATATAGGGAAAAGAAATCAATGCATGCTGATACATGATTTATTTACATACATACCTTATATTTCAGACTTTGTTACATATGTCTGTACATCAAATAAAAACCATTCGTCTTGCAGTTAAGCAATTTTCTGTAATTATATGAGTAGTTGTCAGTGCTATTGCTTAAACCTGGTAGGCAGTTTAAATAATTTGATAAATCATACCACATTCTTTTGTGAATTCTTGCTACAGTTCATGGTTGCAAACCATCGGCTGTTGTGGAAAATTTTAGGTTAGTTTAAACTTTAAATCATGTCATTTAATATGGCATGATTTTTAATTTTATATAAGGAGAGGGACCAAATATATTTATAAACATTTATTGGGACAGGCATCGACCATTGACCAGTGGAAAGTCACTTTTTTCTGGTACGAACATCGGCATCCCATGCTTGGTGAAGGACAATGCAGAATTTATTGCAGAGCTTTGTTGTATACTTACAAAGCACTTTGTATGCTGGTTTTATAGAATGGAATGGATTTTTTGGCTTAAAAATATTTGCTGTATGACAAAAGGATAAGGATTTCCAATTTATGTTAAAAATTATAAAGTTTGTGTTTGTGTGATAAGTGCTACTACAAGAAAAATTCTCTACATTAATTTCCATCTTTTGTTTGAGCACTGCTTTTTGTCTCTTTGTTCTCGATCATACCCTCCATGAAGTTATTTGGTAAGCAGGCATCTTAGTAAGAGACATTCAGCTGTATGTAGGGAGTGTTTTACATCAGTAAACGTGGATAAAACAATGCCCTGTTCATTGTTTGACTCTGGATTTTTACTGGAAACTCTGACCTGCAGTCATAAATGGAAGAATTATCCCTTGCCCACACTTGGATGGAGATGGAGATTTATAACTTAAAAAGGAAACAGCAGGTGACTTTGCAAACTGTGAGCTTGTGATAGATGTTGGTAGTATCTCAGGGGCTTGTCACTGGACCCTGTCTCCCCTCCCATGGTGTACATGCGTGTTGCCTCTGGGTTAGCACCATATGTGAGCACTTTAGCTGTAGCGGAAGCCAGTAACTTACCAACTGACTAAAATTGGGGACAGGGCACCTACATATGAATCACAACAGGGTTTATACTAGTGTAAAAATACACAGGTCGGTCTCAACCATTGTTTTTTTTAAGTTACACAACTGGTTAAAACACCATTGTTTTATGAATGACCTTTATTTTTATAATTGTGTTAAGATTCTACTGCAAACCTTGTTACAAATCATGGTGGATACTGTAGTTGTTTTAGTGCAAACAATAGTAAAAGGCTCATGTTTGATATTTACATTTTACATTTT
This sequence comes from Corydoras maculifer, assembly GCA_019802435.1. Classification (NCBI taxonomy): domain Eukaryota; kingdom Metazoa; phylum Chordata; class Actinopteri; order Siluriformes; family Callichthyidae; genus Corydoras; species Corydoras maculifer. Next base: position 195,691 of record JAFMOD010000419.1, on the reverse strand, counting down.
GTTTGTCTTTGTAGGGTAGTTTCTACATTAACCACTGCAAATAACAATGCTACAAAATAATTATTGGATGCTTTATTTGTTGTCTTATTTTCTCCGTAAAGATTAATCATCATTGTATCCCCAAAGCGATGTGTGAGTCACCATGCATTAAAATCTTTAAATGCCAAGAAAACTGCAAGCAGATGCTGGGAGTTTCTTTGTGTCATGTGCCATCTGAGTGTTGACAAGAAATTAGCAAATCAAAGTGAAGAAAGCAACAAGTCTTTTGAAACGCTTTAGTAAAAATCTTCTGTTAGCTGTTCAATGTCTGTAAATAACTCTGGCAGAAGTCTTTAGATCACTTTGGTGTTAAATGTGTTTTAGAGCCTTGTATTAGAGGTATTATTTTATATGTGTTTGACATTGCCTGACAAATTGAGAAAAGGGCTTCTAATAATAATAATTAAAAATGCAATCAAAACTGTCAGGAATTACATACCCACAACCTACGTCTTGATTGTCAGTGTATATGATTGTAAGGGCATTGACATTGGTGCCTCGTTTTTCTAAGTAATTAAATTAGTAATGCTTCAATTTTTAACACACATTTTTAGTTTAATAGCAGAGATCATAGAAGGTTAGCCACTATCATCCTCAACAGTATCATTATGGGAATGTTTTTTGAACATGATAAACTTAAATGAGGCCACGTAATGTTACAGGATTGCGGGAGGTTGGGCAATTATTGCTTTGCTCTTGTTACCCATTTAGTCTCCCCAGTGGCAGAAGATGTAGGAAAGGCCTTTATTGACCATATTTCTGTACTGTCTTCAGGACTTTACCCCTTCTGCAAAGTCTGCTTGCAACATCCAATCTTTGACAATATTTATTTTTTCTCTCAACTCCAGACTCTTTTCCATTATTCATGCGTTATGTTAAAAGGTGGAGAAAATATACATAAAAAAATTCACAAAACAAAAGAGATCCAGAAGTAAACTGAGACACATTTTAAGTTTTTTTAGCTCATACATTACTAGTTAAAGCTGCATGGTTTATGTATTAGCATCATGCTCTTCTGTGCACTTACTGTGTTTTCTCAACACAAAAACAAAAATAAAAAACATTTTTAAAAAAACAGAGACACTGAATACATACATGAAATGCTTTAGAGTTGGTGTCAGAACTGGTGCTAGGTAAAGATATACTATGCAAAACGAGCCCTAAAGCAAAACACTGCACTCTGAAAGACTACAAAAGAATTACAAACAGAAGAGCAAGCAAAAGTTAAAACGTCAAATGAAACTACCGAGTAAGAAGTCACACCATAACCTGTCACTGCATTATATATCCTGCATTAAATTGATAATTTACTATTTTATTTAAGTGTTAGACATAAAATTGCACCTTTTTGGTTCAGGACCCGAAGTGTGTTTCTTTGCATCTTTTTGAGTGAGTTTTTTGGAAACTGAAAGTGTCATTACCACAATATAAATGCACCTTGTATACAACTATAATGTTCCCAAGTTATGAGCTGTGAACATATTTGTAGCAACAGCCTGCTGAAGGATTTCCCCATTTCAACAAAATGTGCCTCAAAGGTAAGTAAAGACCCATATAAAATTGAAAATGATTTGGGGGAAAAATCATGATGTGGGGGAAAACCATCCATGTAACTAGCATGGTGACTGTTTTGGATTTAATCTCAGTTCTTAAAATAAGTAAAGTTAAAGTTAATTTTCCCACATATTATAAACGTTTACTAAAACATCTGGCTGAAAGTTAGCACATATCAGAAATCCTATCTTTAACCCAACAGATAGATATTAAAAAGGGTTAAATCAGGAAAAAGTAGTGGCCACTCAATTGAAACCCTAAATTTTGGGGAAGCCTTGCATTGAAATGAAAATCAGAATCAGATTCAGAATACTTTATTAATCATGGGGTGTATTTCAGTTGTTACAGTTGCACCATTTACAGAGTTATAATGTACTAAAAAAATAAAGGGTAAAGGATGTAAACGTGCAAAAAATGCAGTATATTGAAATTAAAGTACTAATATTAATATAACAACAATAATAAAGTGGCAGTGGCCAAACACTTCTTAGAACAAGTTAAACATATCAAGGCAAGGGACTCAATAGAATAGGAGGTCATATACAGACCATGGGGTGCGATTATAAGCCTTATCGAAGACAGTTTGAAGTTAATTGGTACTCAGAGCGTCTACTATGGACTTTGATATAGACATTTCATTGACTTTCCACAGTAAGAACCTTGACAGAGGGTCTCACTATTACTAAATATTGAGTAGTGAATGGGCCCAACAGAGTCACTCTTCCAACCAGCTGAATTGTTTATTTAAAATTTGCCTACGATAATGTTTCTTACGACTCTAAGTGTGAACTTTCAACCACTTTAATAAGGGCATTGCCTTTCTATTTCTGCTTTCATATTGCATAGACAAACCATGAAATACAAGAATTACTATACATTCTGCTTTTTCTGGCACCTGGCCTTAAAGTTGAGCAAGCATGTCATTGAAAGTATTCGTAATGTAGTATCTCGCCACTAAATTTTAAAGCCGATCCGACATGCAGGTTTTCCATCTATTGTGCAGTGCTTGTAATATATAGTTTTGTTTATGTTTTATATGGTTTTACTTTTTTGAATATGCTGACTGTTTAATTTACAATCCCCATTTTGAAAAAAGTTGGAATGCTTTCTTGAAATTTATTTCATGTAAACATCCATTTAACAAAAAAAAAAAAGGACTAAGAAACCATTTTTAATTTTCACGTCTACAAACCCATGCTGTAACTCATGCAAAAGAAAGATTGACTTTCTCCTGCTAAAATAGAAAAAGCATTCATGGAAAATGCTTTTCTTTTCATTTCTCCGAAATGCCAATTGAAACCCTTCAATGGTCCCTTCAATTGTACCACCTGGCAAGTGTATCTTTCAAAAAACTCAGGTTGGACAAATATAGGATCTACATTTTTTTCTAATAATAAAAATAGTAAAATTGCTTTAATCTTACTGACCATTATTTCATCAGTCCTTACAATTGCTACTTTTGGTGGATGCTTCCTTTGTACTTAAGGTTGATGATCTAACCTATAACCAATTGATAACTTTGGAACCTTTTTAGAACAGCGCTATAGTCTAATTGTTGTTCTGTTTTTCCTTTTTTTTTACAGGCAACAATTTCCGATTCCCCAATAAAAAGAAAAATATTTTTCTGATAAAAAGGGTCCACATTTCATGCATTTAAATGCATTTAAAAAATGATTCTACTCTATTTTTAAAGTTCTGGCTATTTTTGAATTTGTTTGTTAATTTGTTCCTTGGCGGCACGGTGGCTTAGTGGTTAGCACGTTCGCCTCTCAGCTCTAGGGATTCCCAGTTCGAATCCCCATCTGGGTGGAGTTTCCATGTTCTCCCCGTGTCTGCATGGGTTTCCTCCGGGTTCTCCGGTTTCCTCCCACAGTCCAAAAACATGGAACAAGTTAATTGAATTCTCAAAATTGCCCCCTATAAAGTGTGTCTGTGTGAGTGAGTGTGCGCCCAGCGATGGATTGGCGCCCTGTCCTGGGTCTATCTGCCCAGCGCCCGAGACGTTCTCCCCTGGATGGGCATGGGGAACCCCACCGCGACCCTAATAGAGGATAAGCGGGAGATAATGAATGAATGAATGAATTTGTTCCTTAGGCGGCAACGGTGGCTTAGTGGTTAGCACGTTTGCCTCTCAGCACTAGGGATTCCCGGTTCAAATCCCCATCTGGGTGGAGTTTCCATGTTCTCCCCTTGTCCGCGTGGGTTTCCTCCGAGTTCTCCGGTTTCCTCCTACAGTCCAAAAACATGAATCAAGTCAACTGAATTCTCCAAATTGCCCCATATAGAGTGTGTGTGTGTGTGTGAGTGAGTGTGTGCCCAGCGATGGATTGGTGACCTGTCCTGGGTCTATCTGCCCAGCGCCCGAAACGTTCTTCCCTGGATGGGCATGGGGAACCCCACCGCGACCCTACTAAAGGATAAAGATAATGAATGAATGAATGAATTTGTTCCTTGGTTCAGATGATTACCATCTTCTGTAATGTTTCTCTCAACTTTATCTTATTGTAAGGTAATTTGGTGCATTTTATTAAGTATTAGTTTGTTAGATAGGTTTGCATTATCTTTTAAATGATTCTAGTAAGCTGTTTTTAACATTCTGACATGTAAATAACTCAAAAATGTTAGTAAATGTTAGGATAGGAAGGTAATTTGACACATCACACACTGACAAATCCAAAAAAAAAAACTCACAGAACCAGCCAAATTTTCAGGTGAAGTTATATTTCTAAAATGACTAGCTCTGTATATACAGGATATCATGATTAACCCAAAAACATTATCACCTGCAAATAGAGGATGCACCACATTACATGTTTAAATGACTCAGAAGTTATATTGAGTCCGTTTAACGTAAGTCTACAAAGCACACTGATGAAAGCTTGCCATATTGGATTCAGCCAATGGAATGCTGATAAATCAGATTTATTACTATTTTAGAACAATGTCCAGGCTGTCGGTACAAGGCAGTTTTTTTGTTAATTCCACTGTGACGTTCATTGTAGTAATAAGTAATTAGTAATAAGGTATGTAACATGGTTGATGTTTGATACCAAAGCATTTCACATACTTACACACACGCACACACACACACACACACACACACACACACACACACACACACACACACACACACACACACACACACACACACATACATACACATTCACATGCATTTTTCTAGACCCAAGCAGATAACCTGCATTTCAGCTTTCTGATTTAAATGAATATTGTCATCATCTGTCATAAATAATCAAGCATTTTACATATGTATTTATTCTGTTTTAACTCATTTGGCCATAGGGTACAGCAGCCAACATGGTGCGGTATAAAGTGGACCAGGAGCTGTCTCCCTACAGTGGAAGCATCTTTGATGTGGAAGAGACCTCAGGCCAAGTCATTACTAAAGTTAACCTGAATGAGGAGCCTAGCACTACCTTCAAAGTCAGTTTTGTTTTAAATTAAAGTTATACAAATAATTGACACCTGGTCCATGTGTTGCTAGTCATAGTCATCAAATTTTATCTCAAGAGTTGTGTTTCCTGTTTTCGTAGCTGGTATTGATTGCGTTTGATGATGGTGACCCAGTGAAGCTGAACAGAACCGTGGTGGAAATAACAGTGCTGCAGCCTTCCAGAATACCAATCTTCACTGAGGAAGAGTACAGGTTGGATTAATTGGATGAATTTTATTTCCTGTCATCCTACAGCCTGATGCCTTTCATTTCCTGCTTCAACTCAGCTGACTTGGCACAGTTCTGCCACTGCACTCCATATTCTAGACAGTGCTGGTGAAGCCTCAGATTTCAGCTCATTTAACACACACTCAAAACTAGATATTTCTTGTCATATGGCTAGCAGTGCTTTCCTAATAGCCAAGTTTAATTGGGTCATTAGAAGTTTCAGAGTTGCTCACTTTGCTAATGTGAAATTGAGCATCTGACCTGAAAATAAGTAGACTTGAAAATTGAGCAGTTGCTTCTAGGTTTGTAAAACAACCTACCAGAGCGTACAGGTTCCAATATGATGTCACACAGCTTTGTCTCTTATCAGTTTTTAACACTATAAATACAGCACTTAGAAAAAAGTAAGTCATCAACTTGTGAAAGATTTTTTATTTAATGTTTGAAAGAAATTTAGCAGCAATTAAAAAAAATCACATCTGGCATTCCAGATTTTTAATGGACTTTAGTAAGAGGTCTTTAGGCCAGTCAATGACTCTGATGTCATTTTGAAATTTTCAAGAGTATTTCACAATGATACAAGTTTAAAAGCTTACTTTTTGTTTGATAGACTTACAAAAAGTTAAAAGTTCAGGTGAAATATTAGATAAAAATGTGTTTGCCTACTCATTTCACTCACGGGCACTATTATGACATTTTATTCTAGGTTTCCTCGTTCTATCTTTTAATTATACCCATCTTTAAAGGGATTTTACAAGATTTTGAAATGTATATTTAATTTTTCCCCATTTATCCAGAAAACCATTTGTAAGGTCAGATTCTGATGTAACTTAAGTGTGCCTGGTGGACATGTCTATTTTAATTCATCCCTAAAGCGTTTATTGGTGTTAAGGTCAGGGCTCTTTGTGAGCCAGTCAAGTTATTCCACACCAAACTTACTCAACTATGTCTTATAGAGCTTACTTTGTGCACTATGGTACACGCATGCTGAAACAAAAATCAGCATCAGATGTTGGATGCATAAATTTGTCCTGAATGTATGGATAGGTGGGCGGCACAGTGGCTTAGTGGTTAGCACGTTCGCCTCTCAGCGCTAGGGGTTCCCATTTTTACATCTGTGACAATGTGATTAAAAGAAGAGAATTAAAAAAATAGGAGGTCTGTCTTAATACCTATCTACAGTCATAGCCAAAAACTTTTGAGAATGACACAAATATTATATTTTCACATGATCTGCTGCCCTCTAGTTTTTATGTGTGTTTGTCAAATTTTTGTATCACATTCAGAAATATAATTGCAATCATATTATGAGTAACAAAAGCTTTTATTGTTAAAATGAGTTAATGCAGCAAGTCAATATTTGCATTGTTGACCCTTCTTCTTCAGGACCTCTGCAATTCTTCCTGGCATGCTCTCAATCAACTTCTGGACCAAATGCTGACTTATAGCAGTCCATCCTTGCACAATCAATGCTTGCAATTTGTCAGAATGTGTAGGTTTTTGTTTGTCCACCCAGGTCTTGATGATTGACCACAAGTTCTCAATGGGATTAAGATCTGGGGAGTTTCCAGGCCATGGACCCAAAATCTCTGTTTTGTTTCCTGAGCCATGTAGTTATCACCTTTCCTTTATGGCAAGGTGCTCCATCATGCTGGAAAAGGCATTGTTGATCACCAAACTGCTCTTGGATGGTTGGTCTCGGAGGACATTCTGGTACCATTCTTTATTCATGGATTTGTTTTTAGGCAAGACTGTAAGAGAGCCGATTCCCTTGGCTGAGAAGCAACCCCACACATGAATGGTTTCAGGATGCTTTACAGTTGGCATGAGACAAGACTGGTGGTAGCGCTCACCTCGTCTTCTCCGAATAAGCTGTCTTCCAGATGTCCCAAACAATCGGGAAGGGGATTCATTAGAGTCTGTCCCTGATGTTTTTTCTGGAGAGAAGTGGCTTCTTTGCTGCCCTCCTTGAGACCAGGCCTTGCTCCAAGAGTCTCCGCCTCACAGTGCATGCAGATGCACTCACTGCCTGCTCCAAATGGCTGCCTGCTGCCATTCCTGAGCAAGCTCTGCACTGCTGGTACCCCGATCCCGCAGCTGAAACACTTTTAAGAGACGGTCCTGGCGCTTGCTGGTCTTTCTTGGGCCCACTGGAGCCTTTTTGGGAACAATGCAACCTCTCTCCTTGCAGTTTTTGATGATGCAATAGACTTGTTGACTGAGGTGCAATCTTTCTAGCTGCGATACTCTTCTCTGTTAGGCCATTTTTGTGCTGTGCAATGATGTCTGCACGTGTTTCTTTAGAGGTAACCATGGTTAACAGAAGAGAAATAATGATGCCAAGCACCAGCCTCTTTTTAAAGTGTCAAGTGGTGTCATTCTTACTTAATCATGACAGATTGATCTCCAGCCCTGTCCTCATCAACACCCACACCTGTGTTAATGAAGCAATCACTGAAACAATGTTAGCTGGTCCTTTTAAGGCAGGGCAGCAATAAAGTTGAAATGTGTTTTGGGGGATAAAGTTAAATTTTAAATAAAGATAAATTTTCTAGGCTAATATTGACTTTGCAATTAATTGCTGTTAAGCTGATCACTCTTTATAACATTCTGGAGTATATGCAAATTGCCATTATAAAAACTGAAGTAGTAGACTTTGTAAAAATTAATATTTGTATCATTCTCAAAACCTTTGGCCATGACTGTACATAGTATATGCTGATGTATGTAGATACTGCTACTTAAATTATTCAGATTTTGCCAAAATTGTTAGCACCCTTCTATTAAAAAACACAAAACCCACAATAGTCATTGAAATAACTTTAAAGTGACAAAATTATTAATAAATAAAAAGTCATTACAATATATTAACTCATTATATTCCGAATGCTTTTAAATTGTGGTTCAACAAAAATATTTTAAAATACAAACTAATGAAATTGGCCTGGACACTAAAATACTAAATCAAGTGAAGTAACTCCAATCAAGTGATTTCTGTAACTCTTAATTAAATTTGTGTACTTTTGATTTGAGGCTCACTCCTCAAATCACTCCAGCTGTATCAGGTTTGAAGGGATAGGAGGATCCATAAACTGCGACTGAGACCATGCTTTTATGGTCTGCACATATCACTCCAGAATGCCTTGATTGTCTTGATATTTTATTGTACCTTACACATATCAAGACACCCTGTGCCAGATGCAGCAAAAAAGCCACAGAACATAATTGAGACTCCTTTTACAGTTTTACAGTTGAGAGTTCTTTTCTTTGTTTTATTTAGTTTGATTTTTCTCAGAGCTATTGTGATTCGTCATGAAGATCGACTTTTGTCTCATTTGTGCAAAGGACATTTTCTAAGAATCTTTGTGGCCTTTCCCTATGCATTTTGGGAAATGTGGCCTTTCCCTATGCATTTTGGGAGTTTTTTAATGATTTGCTTTAACAAATATGGTTGGTGTTTTTCATTAAGTCTATTTAAGTCCACAATCTGAAACTGATGTATCTTGACCTGAGAGTTCACCTGAAATATCTTTGGAAGATGTCCTAGGCCATTTGTTTACTATTCACATTTTTAATACCTTGTCATTAATTTTCCTCTTGCAGCCATCTCCTGGTAGGTTGGCTACATTCCTTTGAACCCTAAACTTCAGATGTATGAAACTCTTGTCACAGAAACATTACTTGGAAATTGTCTATAGCCTTTAACTTTAAAATGCTTGTCTATAGTTATATTTCTAATATTTTAAGACAGCTCTGTCCTTGACTTTTTGGACATTAGTAATTTTTATTGCCAAAAGATAATATTAAAGGAGGTATTACCTTTTACTAATTACTGTGTTATTGTGCATGCATTAGTACAATGGTTTGTTTTCTGTTTATACTTTTTTTTACTTTTATTTAGAAAATCAGGGTTTTCCAAATATTAGTACAAATCTTAAAATGAGCTCCTATAATTTTTATAATAATTTTAGCTCCTATAATTATTTGTATATCATGTATATCTCTGAAATTTTTTTATCACTGCTGTAAATTATAGCATATACATGACTGTGTGAAGCCCTTTCACTTCTTATACATTCAAATAATTTGCTCAAGAAGTTTTGCTTATAGGGATGTGGTAGCTCATTGGTTAGGATGTTGAGCTATCAATCAGAAGGTTAAGGGCTCAAATCCCATGTTTACTGAAGTGATCAAAGTTGGCCCTTGAGCAAGGCCCCTAAACATTATTGTTTCAGGCATACTGTCCCTGTGTTCTGACCGCAGGCTTCAAGTTGGGATACTTGTAAGACACTTTGGATAAAAGCTTCAGCTAAATAACCAAATGTAATATAATGTAAGAAGTGTCAACATTGAGATTTATTATTTATTTACTTTATAGTCCTTTTTCCAGTTATGTACCCTTAGAACCTTTTGAGCTAGAAAGAAATTTTGCATGAATATGCACCTGAAAATGCTGAGAGCTGAGAAGTTGCAGCTTTAGGGCATGATGATGCATTGTAGTGTTCCCACAGGAAGCTGATGGGGCAATTCTGTTGTTTATGGAAATCTTTTTAGTAAGTTTTATTTATTAAAAGTGTTTGACTTATAGGTATATTGAAGGTGGCTTACATTGACTCTACAGTTGGTCAGCATTTTAAAGAGTCCGAATAGTGAGCTTGCTGTATGGATTACATTTGGGTGAATTGAGGTCAGAAGATATTAGCAATTTTTATTAGCTCTGTGGCCTCTGCTGTCAGATTTGGTAATAGTTTTCATCTGTGATTAATACTGTCCTGTTATTTCCAGAGAGAGTCTTTCACCCTAATAAAGTGTTGTCGTTTTTTTGTCATTAGTTTACTGTTTACTGTGTAGTTTGCTGTGTTCATGTATTTGTGTGTGCCTGTACATGCATGCATTCATGCATGGGTGCATGTGGGATTTTTAAATAGCTTAATCATGTTTTGTGTTGATTACATTTTTATAACATTTTAGTTAAAATTATAAAGATTATAATTTATAATATAGTTATAAAGATTTTTTTATCATTGTGTGCATATGTAGTATTATATTAAGCATTATATTTGGCTGCTTATTGTTTCTTTCCATTGTTTCTGCTCTGTTTGGCATTTGGATTGGAACATTTCTCAAACCCTTATGTCTGCGGCAGATTTCAGCTTTCTGTGATAGTGATTTAGTTCTGTGTGTTTTTGTAGCTCAGATCGAAATAATAAAGCAATATAGCTGAACACATTAAATTACTTTCAAGTCTCGACTACCTCTACTTATTAAATTTGTAAACCAGAAAGGTACACAGGTGTTTCGTTTTTTTAGATTTTTGTTCATGTAAAACATCTGCCTAGATAGTAAAGTCACGCCTATCTGGCCAGCACACAGATTTAACACCAATTACAACTAATTGCAGAGATTTTAATTAGCAGTTATGAATTAGCTGAACAAAGGACATATAAAGGTTAGGGTAGGTATAATTTTATGCTGACTGTACTTGACTGTTAGAAGCATTTTGATTAAAGTAAATTACCCAATAATTCCAGATTAATCACTTCAGGATCATTAATTTACCATTTCAATTAACAGAATCCATCATGCCTTCAATTCACAAAATTAATGGTAAATGTGACACCTTATATTCTATTTTTATACATTAGATTTTCAAAAGTATGTTTTTAAAAAAATTAAGTAGTAATATTAAATGAGTAAATATATGTAAGATGCCCTAAAGTATAGACCTTAAGTTCAGCGTTTTATTTGTGACATTACTAAGCTCTCCTTTTTTCCACCCACATGTGCTTCTAATGCAGAGTTCAAGATAAGACCATACACACCAAGCTGTGGTTTCTATGGAGATAATATAAAGGGCAGACCTCATTGACATTCTCTACAGGGCAATACAAACACATGCTGATAATATTCAACTTCCTATTTATACAGGATAAACATGTATTTGTCAAAGGTTTGTGATCATTAATATGCATTTTTGTCTGGCATAGATGTTGTGTTCATGTTTTTTTTTCTGCACTGTGCTCTGATCGTATATAAGATGCTATGCTAAACGGCTAAACGTAAATAAAAATATAATGCAGTTAGTTTGAAATCTCATTAATCTATATTTTGTTCCCTGTAAAACATGAACGACATAACATACTGTATGTTGAATTTGTGACATTTTACCATTTTATAAAAAGAGCAACAAACAAATACAAATTTTAAATTTGATGTTGGCATCACATCTCACCAAATTTTGTTACCGCAGAAGACAAAAGCCTGGGGGAAAGGCTGGGGCACCTAAAAGTTGCCCCATTTAGAGTATATTTGTCTGTGTGACTGAGTGTGTGCCCAGCGATAGATTGGCGCCCTGTCCTGGGTGTATCTGCTCTGGATGGGCATTGGGAACCCCACCGCGACCCTAGTAGAGGATAAAGTGGAAGATAATGGATGGATGGATGTTCCTCATCGTAAAATTGCAAAGTCTTTGAACATCAAAACATCTACAGTTTATAATATCCCAAGAAATCTCTGTGCGCAAGGAACAAGCCTGAAGGTCAAAACCTGATGCATGGATGAAATCACTCCATGGGCTTAGGAACGCTTTTCAAAATCACTATACAGTTGTGTGACCAACCAGATTAATCACTGTTTTTGGTATAAATTATATTACCACATGACACACAATTTGCCAGTTGGTGCAGTAGATTCTTTGAAAGCCAACAGTCTCAGCATTCGTGATATACATGCTATTGAGTCTGTGTATTTGAATAAGTAATTAAAAGGGGTGTGTTCAAAATAATAGCAGTGTGGATTTCAGTTAGTGAGGACAATCATTCTGTGAGGAAACAGGTGTGAATCAGGTGGCCCTTATTTAAGAGTGAAGCCAGAACATGCTGTACATGCACTTCTCCTTGAAAGCCTGAGAAATATGGGTCGTTCTTCTATGGGTCGCATTGTTCAAAAGAGCAGCGAACTTTGATTAAAAAGTTGATTGGAGAGGGTAAAACTTATAAAGAAGTGCAGACAATGATAGGCTGTTCAGCCAAAAGGATCTCCAATGCTTTAAAATGGAGAGCAAAACCAGAGAGACGTGGAAGAAAACACAAGACTACCATTCGAATGGATTGAAGAATAGCCAGAATGGCAAAGGCTCACCCAATGATCAGCTCCAGGATGATCAAAGACAGTCTCAAGTTACCTGTGAGTACTGTGACTGTTAGAAGACGCCTGTGTAAAGCTAATCTATTAGCAAGAAGTCCCTACAAAGTCCCACTGTACTGAAGCGGATACAATTTGCCAAAGAACACATCAACTGGCCCAAAGAAAAATGAAGAAACATATTGTGGACTGATGAAAGTAGAATTGTTCTTTTTAGGTCCAAGGGCCATAGACATTTGTCAGACGACCCCAAACTCTGAATATAAGCCACAGTACACTCTGAAGACAGTGAAGCATGGTGGTGCAAGCATCATTATATGGGCATGTATTTCTTACTATGGTGCTGGACCTATTTACCGCATACAAGGGATCACAGACCAATTTGCATATATCAGAATACTTGAACAGGTCATGTTGCCTTATACTGAAGAGGAAATGTCCTTGAAATGGGTGTTCCAACAAGATAATGACCCTAAACACACCAGTAAACGAGCACAATCTTGGTTCCAGTCCAATGGAGTGGCCAGCCCAATCCCTGGACCTAAATCTGATAGAAAACATGTGACATCAAAGATGCTGCTTCTGAGGCAAAACCAAGAAATGCAAATAAATTATGGGATATAGTCAAAGCATCCTGGGCTGAAATAGCAGTTGACAGGTGCCAGAGGTGAAGCAGTTCAAAAAAAATGTGTTTATTCAACTAAATATTAGGTTAGTGATTCACAGGAATGCTAAATCATAAAAAAGAGTACAGATTTTTAGTTTGTAAAGACACATGCAGACACTGCTATTTTTAACAGCCCAATTGTCATTTTTTATTATTTTCTCTAAAGTGGTTATGAATTATATACATTTCTCTTCATGTTCTGATTTAGAAAACAGTATGCAATGTTCCCAATGCATGTACATAAAAACTGCTATAAAGATTTTGTACTTAACTCATGTTTTTAAACACACTGCTATTATTTTGAACACAACTGTATGTGAACACATTTTGCCATTTTGCCATTTAATCTGTGTAATGCAAGGAAAAATCCTTATTTGATTAAGATCCAGAAATCATCCTCCGTCCTCAAAGGCCAAAGCTTATTCATAATAGGCGAAATGAAAAACTGTTCTGTGGTCAGATACATCAAAAATTTTAATTCCTTTTGTAAACCGCAGATGCCAAAGGTACCATCCAGCTTGTTTTCGGCAGACAGTTCAAAAGCCTGCACCTCTGATGGTATGGGGATGCATAGTGCTTAAGTATTGGGTGGCTTACACATCTTAAAAGGTAATATTGCCAATAAAATCTACATTTAGGTTTTGAAGCACCATTTTTTTTGGTTTTTAGAGGTTTGGACCACTGCCATCCAGACAATGTCTCTTTTGGAGAAAGGCTTGCATATTTTTTTAAATTCTACTCCTGTATATATATATATATATATATATATATATATATATATATATATATATATATATATATATATATATATATGGCACGGTGGCTTAGTGGTTAGCACGTTCGCCTCTCAGCGCTTGGGATTCCCGGTTCGAATCCCCATCTGGGTGGAGTTTCCATGTTCTCCCCGTGTTTGCGTGGGTTTCCTCCGGGTTCTCCGGTTTCCTCCCACAGTCCAAAAACATGGATCAAGTTAATTGAATTCTCAAAATTGCCCCATATAGAGTGTGTCTGTGTGAGTGAGTGTGTGCCCAGCGATGGATTGGTGCCCTGTCCTGGGTCTATCTGCCCAGCGCCCGAGACGTTCTCCCCTGGATGGGCATGGGGAACCCCACCGCGACCCTAATAGAGGAT
>JAFMOD010000419.1:126351-157561 GCA_019802435.1 Corydoras maculifer | reverse complement strand
CACAAAGTATTGACTCAGGGGGGCTGAATAATTTTGCACATCGCACTTTTCAGTTTTTTATTTGTAAAAAAATTGTTGATTCATGTATAACTTTCATTCCACTTCACAATTGTATACCACTTTGTGTTGGTCTTTCACATTAAATTCCAGTGAAATATATTTATGTTTGTGGTTGTAATGTGACAAAATATGGAAAAGTTCAAGGGGTATGAATACTTTTGCAACCCACTGTATGCCAAATACACAGGACTTTGCATGTGGTTTCATTAGTGGCTGATCTGATCATTTTTTATTGCCAGGTTCAGTCCTGTGAGTGAAACTGCACCTATTGGCCAGGCAATAGGCATGATCCTCGCAGCCGCTGTAAACACTACCATCTTTTACTCCATCGTGGGAGGCAATGAAGAGGGTTAGTGACTCATACATTCACTGCACATATATTTAACTTTTGTCTTTTTAAATTGTCCCTGAATGATAACTAGCCCATACGTCCTATAATAAAAAAGCAGCATATTATTTTCCCTAATATTTTTTGTATTTGCCATGTTGTTAGATTGCATACTGTATGACATACAGTAAGTTGTCATATATCTTGAATACTGTTGGTAACAATTCTTTAGAAATACGGCTTTTAAGTAAAAGGTGTCTACAGGATTTTCTTTTGCTCTGGCAGCAGTGAGTTAAATATACAGTGCCTCAGCATTCACAGTACATTAAATTATTTTTCTCTGTAATACTTTATTATTTCATCTTTTTTTTTAATCCTTTAAATATTATATTTAAAAAAAATAATAAGCACTTCAGTGCTAATATTGAACATCACTTTTTCAAGTGTTACTATAACAACACCAGTCATATCCTTTTTTTAGCAGGGCTGTGTCTTGCAGTACAAAATATAGCTCAGATTAATAGTATTGGAGTTGCTTTTCCAAATAATTCCACACATTCTTTATATCAATCAATGATGTTTGTTTATTTAATATTTAATTAACATGTTTCTGAAAATATACTTCTTTTGAAACATTTTCATTTTAGCCTGTAGCAGTAGTGAGAGTAAAAGTACAATATTTGTTTTCCTGTGGAAGTCTTATTAGTCCATATTAAACATTCTGTCCCTCTTGTGATTTTTAAGTTATTTTAAAACAATTAAACTCAAGACTCGTGCTCTTACTTGATCTAATGTAAACACAAAAAAATAACTTTGTAACTTTATTTTATCCGAAAAGCCTTGACTACAAGTTACATAATACTTTTTTCTTCTAAGAGCAAAGAAAAATAGATTAATAGCACTCTGACCATGTAACAAATTTATAGTAGTACCAAGTTGTTGTCAAACACATCCAGTATTCATAATACCTTATTAACACATACATGAAGCTTTATAAATCACACTTACAGTATAAAGTATATAACTTGGTGTTATAAAGCTTTATGCTATATTGTTATAACACTTTATGACTGTGATTATGAACATTGATGTACATTAACAGAGGTCATAGGGCATTATGAGTGTTATAAAGCTTCAAAAATGTGTTAATCATGCGATACGAATACCACATTTATGTAAAGTGTTACCAATATTTCTTTTCCGATATGTTTTCCTAATTTGCATTATTATTTAACTTGTGGTTTTAGGTAAATTCAGAGTGGATAACCGCACTGGGATGATTTACACAGCCAAACTGCTAGACTATGAGACACGCACCAGCTACATACTTCGTGTTCAGGCTGATTCCCTTGCTCTTGTTCTAGCCAACCTGCGTGTACCTTCTAAAAGTAAGTACTGAAGCAAAAGTCAAAGGTCCTGACGATGAATCTGGTCAGCCAACAGCAGATTGGTTTCTTTCATTTCCAAAGTGGCTGCCCGTTAAGCTTGCAGAGGTCAGTCTTTGCTAATAGTCGTCAGATAAAGGACAGCGTGTGATGTGTTTGTTTGATAGTCTAAATCTAAAGTGGTGTTTTGGAACAGTTTCATTTACCAGTTTGCTTTTATCTGATTTACTGCATTCACATTATTACATTCTGAGATGCCACAAAAAATATTAAGACAACAGGACCATCGTCATTTCTTTGCTTAGTCCTCAATTTTTGAATACTTTTTTCAAGTGCTTCCCACATGCTGAGAGAATTTTATCACAACTTGATGTGCTTTAAAAGGATCAGGGTGAACTGGCTGTGAGTCTCCTAAATAGGATTGTCACAGGCCAATTACGCATACACACAAGCACACCAGCACCCCTTTACACATTAGAACACTCTTTACTGCAAATAAAGTGGCAACTTAATAATGCAGTGCTAATGGTTTGAATCAATTATACCTTGTGGGGATTTGCTTTGCAATGAGTCTGAAAATGCACTTAAGTACTCATTGTCCTACAGGGGGCCCATTACTAATATTATATATAACAGTGAATATTGCCACGTGTGTTGCCACCGTTGAAATATGTATAGAAATAATTGTGCAGGTGCAGTCATCGTTACCAAACTTTACCACTGTTACCAAAATTGCACATGTTGCCGTTAAGTGTCAGTAAATTAGCAGAATTACCAAATACAAATATTTATATATATATATATATATATATATATATATATATATATATATATATATATATATATATATATATATATAAATGGGCTGCAACAACGAAAAAATCGATAAAAATCGATTATGCGAAGTATCAATAATGAATTTCCATTATCGATTCGTTGGGCTGCGCCATTTCCGCGTTACTCGCGATGTCATAACCGCTTACGTCACCTGCATCGCTTCAATAACGCTCGAAAAAAATAGCGGGTTGAACAGAACTAGGCTGAGTCTACAAAACAAGTTGATAAATCGTACAAATGAAACACAGCCAACGCAGAAAAAGCTTCCGTTTAAATCCAAACTGCGGTAGCTTCACACTGATGAGGATGAAGCTTAACAGCAAAAAAATCAGTACAAAATCAGAGGTTCTTTAGTTTTGTGAATCAACGTAACGGTGCAACGTAACACTATGAGACCGGCAGAGCGTGCTTCATGCTGTTTTTGGTTGTTAACTGGAAAGTAACAGTGATGGAGAACGTGTCTTAACGTCCGTCATACAAACATGTCCGTATTTCACCGGGTTTTTTTTTTAAGTGAGGAAATGTCCTGGTTTCATTGAAGCAATAAATTTCCCGGCGCTAGGGCACTGCGCCCGAGGCTGCGTGTCAGTCCACCAGCAACGTGCCAAAGTACAAGTGTCTGTACAGAAGAGTTCCCCCCCCCCCCACTTTCAGCCCGGGTCGAGACAAACGGGAAGCCTTGTGCACGGTGTGCAAAGCAGCCACATATGTCCCGGTGTCCAACTGACATTTCACACAAGAGGTATTTTTTGTTAATTGGCTAATTTTTTAATTTATTTTTTTCAATAGCTGATTGTTAATTAGTTCAGTTTTTAATTTATTTTTTTCCAGTAGTCTACAGAACAGACAATATTTGGTTCATTACTGAGGGCAACTGAGTATCATGTGTTATTTGGAGTTGACTTTTGTTGTTAAGTGAGGGATGTTTAGATGATACATTATTACTTTCATTGTACTTTTTATTCATTACAGGAAATGTTAACTTAAACATTTTGAATAAAATTACTATATGTAATACTATATATATTACATATAGTATTAAGGTCTAGGTATCCTGGCTCTAAGGTATCCTGGCTTTCCTAAATGAAAATATGGTTACCCTAAATTAGCTTAATAAGTGTTTAAATCTGATTTTATAAATACATACAACTTGTACACAATGGTGCTAATTAATGATCAAGCTTCACGTTTTAATTATTTGATAAAATATGAGTGAAGGCACAGCACACTATGAGAGTGAGGTTGAATTAGTTGCATTTAAAGGGGAATTGGGTAACATATTAGAGAGACTCAAATTTGTGTAATTTAGTATTTTTTTCACACTATGCTACATATTGCTCTTTGGGCTAATTGGATGCCTTAAACGCAGACATTTAAAACCAGACATTTATTGACCTGCTTAATAATTCTACGTCGCTTTGGATAAAAGCATCTGCTAAATGATTAAATGTAAATGTAAAGACATGGAAAAATTTTTCTTTTATCCGATTCATCAATTAATTGAAAAACTAATCGACCGATTGTGTGTGTGTGTGTATATATATATATATATATATAAATATTTGTATATTTACATGTATATATATGTTTATATATATATATATATATATATATATATATATATATATATATATATATATATATATATATATATATATACACACGTGTGTGTGTGTGTGTGTGTGTGAGTAAATGTGTGTAAAATTAATTCAGCAAATAGTAACTATCATTTTATTTCTATTTAATTTATTTTTACGATATGTAAAACACTAGCAATGTATTATCCACACTTAACGCTGCATTAAAATGTGCAAAAGTATGATTCTGTTTTTATTACCATAATAAATAATACAGCAGTTTGTTTATTGTGATGACTAGCTTTGTCCTAAGTTCTCAGCAAATTATAACTTTCCATATTTTCATTTGCACTTTAATATTGCATGGAGTTCAGTTGAGCTTGATGTGAATTTGTGCACTTCTCTCTCTCGCACATTGTGTGTGTGTGTGTGTGTGTGTGTGTGTGTGTGTGTGTGTGCGTTTGTGCGTGCATGTGTGCGTTTGTGCGTGCGTGTGTGTGTGCGTGCGTGCATGTGTAAACAGCAAACACAGCCAAAGTAATTATCGATGTTCAGGATGAGAATGATCATCCTCCAGTGTTCACAGAGTCTTTGTATATTGGTGGAGTAACAGAGGATACCAAGACCTTCACTTCAGTGCTAAAAATTATTGTGAGTATTTTTTTGTGTGTTTAATCTGTAAACAATCCTTTGTAATGACCTGTAGTACCTGTAATATTAGAGTTGATATGGTTTAGTTCTAATTATAAATTATTTGATAAATTAACTGAGCTAGCGGTCAAAAAATAAAACAAAGTCAATCGGTTATATATTATATAGGTTGTAAAATAACACATTTCAACAATAGTTATTGCATTTTCAATCTAGTTGTACATTTACCCCACATATAACATATTTGTTTATACTGCTTAAAACATTAATTTTGATATAGATGAATAGATAACCCTAAAGATGTTCGTGATCAAGCCAAAGGCTTAAAGATTAAAGATTTTCCAGATATTATAACAGTATTTGAACCAATTAAAAATTTCACAAGCAATACATATCGTTGTAATTTTAGCTTGTGAGACAACATTTAATAAAAAAGGCTTAAACGAATAGTTCTATAGAATCCTCTCTTCTCATTATCTTCCACTTAATCCTCTACTATGGTCACGGGGGGTTCCCCATACCCATCTGGGGAAGAACATTTCGGGCTCTGAGCAGAGCAGGACAGGGCACCAATTCATAACTGGGCACACACTCTTAATATTTTTCTGTTTTTTGCCCTGATTTTGCTACCTTTATGTTCAGCTGCTTGCTGCATGATTGTTCAAGAAGTGAACTTTTCAAACATCCAGCACTAGTGAATTGCCATCCACCATCATCTCCTCATCTGTCCTGTCCAATTACACCCCATTGTCCTTTCTCCCACATATCTTGTTGGAAATGCCATCCCCACAATTTGCCCCCATCCCCCATTTTTTTGCCCAATTTTATGTATTCTGTCAAAGAATGCCAACCTTAAAAGACATTAAACAACCATACTTTGCCTTGTTTTGCAAAACTGCTTTATTCATTATTTGGCATGAATGGCTGTGTACTATGAGGAATGATGCGTTGTATTTACTATAACATATTAATGACATTTGTAAGAGGTCTACAGTGACCATTTGCTCTGTTAATTGCATCTTTCTATCTTTAACTTACTGTACTTAAATGTAGATACACTTTATACTTCAAAAATTACATACTGTAATGAATGTGTTTCTCTACAAGCTTTGTTATTTTCTATACTCTGCTCTTAGTTGTTTAGGGCCACCACAGACCAGGTATTATATAGATGGTGGATGAGTCTTAGCACCGCAGTGCTGTCGCTGTGTTAATAGTGTCACATTGATATGGGTGGAATAAAAAAAATCAAGATATTTTTAACAACTTAGAGAGACTGCTGAATTAAGCAATCCTCCGACTAAAATGTTCTGCCATCAACATATGTAGGCAGTGTCATCTGAGCATTAATGAAATATTAAAGGATTACTAACACAAATTGCAACAAACGAGCTGCTGTATTTGATTTTACATCTAAAATCATCAAAAAGTTTTGAGTGTGCAGTAAGTGGATACAGTGTTTAAAACCTCCAGCAGCACTGCTGTGTCTGATCCAATTATATTAGAGGAATGTCAGTTCTCTACATGGTGTCCTGATCTTTGGAAGACAGATTAAAGGGGACTAACAAAGTACACAGAGAAGCAGATTTCTGTAGCTATGTAAATACTTTGTAAACTGTATCTGTAGGAATAATGAGGTTTACTAGTAATAGGTAAATGTATGTCAGGTAAATTGAAGATAGTAAAATATTCATGTGATAGTTTTTGTGTGTCTGCTCTGCAATGAATTGATGACCTTCATCTTTCCCTGTATTTTGACCTGAGTTCAAAACCAGCTTAACCCTATACATTCACCCTTCAGGTATTCAGAGTAGTTTGGTGAGTTATGAATTGTAAATAAAAAGTCAACAGTGTCTTTACTAAATTATGTCTATTTTTGATCAATATTTTTTGCCATGTGCCAGGCTACAGATGTTGACACAGGAAACTTCAGTATGAATGCTTACCGGCTGATCATCCCTCCTACTGCAGAGGGCCAAGACAGCTTTGTGATTGAACAGTACACTGGCATCATCAAGAGTGCCATCATGTACCGCAACATGCGCCGCTCCTACTTTAAGTTTGAAGTTATTGCTACTGATGACTATGGCAAAGGTTTGAGCAACAGTGCTGATGTTGTGGTAAGTGTAAGTGTGTTTGTTGTTCTAAATAATTTCTGTTTACAGGAGCTTGTTTATTTAGGCAAATACTAGAAAAGTTCTGTCTTAAATATATATATTTTTAATAATTTAATAACTTTTTTCATGTGATTATTTTATTTCCAATAGTTCACACTACTAATTGACAGCATAACATTTCTTCTATGTGTGAGTGTCTAATACAGAGGTACAACTGAACTGTAATTTTGGATCCCTAAGCCCTCCTTTTCACACATTAGACATGGTAGTGCTTATGCAATAGGGGCTTTACCAGATTGTTCGTGTCACACTATTGAGCCTGACCTAGTTGGTAAAAGTTAGTCCTCTGTCTCACCAATACAGAAAGACCGAAGTTTTAATTATTGCTGTCTTTTGCCTGTTTCAATTGTTTGTGGTCACATTTCAGTTAGCAACAATGTAAGTAGCTCCCTCTCTTTCTTATTTGAGATGGGTTTGCTGAATGTTTTATCTGGGGCTAACTAATTTTGTACTTATTGCATGTTATAAAACATCTCTGTTTAAATCTAGGGCGGCACGGTGGCTTAGTGGTTAGCACATTCGCCTCTCAGCGCTAGGGATTCCCGGTTCGAATCCCCATCTGGGTGGAGTTTCCATGTTCTCCCCGTGTCTGCGTGGGTTTCCTCCGGGTTCTCCGGTTTCCTCCCACAGTCCAAAAACATGGATCAAGTTAATTGAATTCTCAAAATTGCCCCATTTAGAGTGTGTCTGTGTGAGTGAGTGTGTGCCCAGCGATGGATCGGCACCCTGTCCTGGGTCTATCTGCCCAGCGCCCGAGACGTTCTCCCCTGGATGGGCATGAGGAACCCCACCGCGACCCTAATAGAGGATAAGCGGGAGATAAAGAATGAATGAATGTTTAAATCTAAATTACCAGTTTTGCATAATCATCCTTTGTTTGAGTCTCTTTCAAACCTGAGTCACACAATGTTAACTCACATGGCCTACTGTTTGTAGAATCCCTGGTGTAAATCCACCTGGGACTATCTATGTATAAAGTACATTTTTTTAACTGTCAGACTATTCAGCAAACATTTTTCAGTTCGAGGGAACAACAAGGGCATTTTCGCCTTTCAGCACTAGGGATTCCCGGTTTGAATCCCAATCTGGGTGGATTTTCCATGTTCTCCCCATGTCCGTGTGGGTTTCCTCCGGGTTCCCCGGTTTCTTACCACAGTTCTAAAACATGGATTAAGGTTAATTGAATTCTCCAAATTACCCCATATAGAGTGCGACCCTTTGTAGAGGATAAAGCGGAAGATAATGGATTGAAGGAACAACAGTCATTATTTAATTTATGTTGTAATATGTAATTACGTCTGTGTTCTGGCAGTCTTCTTTTCATGTATTTTGTTCTAAATCTGGGTCCTTTCTCCCACCCGCCTGCATAACAACAGATTAGTTAAAACAATAAACATATTTTGGCAAGTTTTACAAATAAAAGCCTTATGTGCTATATTGAGCCTGACCTAGTTGGTAAAAGTTAGTCCTCTGTCACACCAATACAGAAAGTCATAATGAAACTAGCTTCAAGGGATACAAATTATATAGGCATAACTTTACTGACTTAATATTTACTAGTTTCGAGATTGGAAAAAAACTCGGATTCAATTAATGTGTGGAGCATGTGCACAGTTGTTACGGTAGCAATAAGGCTACATATGTTTACTTTTATCTCAAATGAGTCAGTTTTCTCCTAATTGCATTATTCTGACTGAACAGCTGAACAGCTTAAGTCCTTGATCAAATGAAACATTATTGTGGGTGTGTGTTTGTATGAGAAAGAATGCGTGGTAAGAGAAAGACTATAGAATGGCTGGAGGGAATGTTTAAGAGGGTGTGTGCATGTCTCAGTGCTCTTTTTGGCCACCAAAATTAAATACCATTAAGGCAACTTATGGTACAGGTGCAGGATCCTCAAGGTACAGATACAGTGCAAATATTAAACTCTCTCTCTCTCTCTCTCTCTCTCTCTCTCTCTATCAGGTCTCTGTTGTGAATGCATTGGACATGCAAGTTGTAGTGTCCAATGTGCCACCCACTGTAGTGGAAGAAAACAAAGAACAGCTTGTGAGGTAAAGCCTCCTAAATTGGATTAAAGTATCTAAGGCATTTAATCTTACTAATTACATAACTGTTTATTTTATGCAGTAATATTGTGCTACATGAAAATGAAAAAAGCCACCAAACTGAATATATTTTGCATTCATTGGAATATGTCTTTCAGTGAATTTGGAAAAACTATGATTTGTTTTTATTCACATTCTTCTTTACATTAAGATGTGTTTTGTGAGAAAGCTGTGTGACAACAGTATATAAGAACTTAGGAAAATACAGGATTCTGGAACATGCTCATTGTTAAATCTGTCTTTTAAATCTTTTTAAAGAAAACTACAGTGTGATTGGAAGGTAAGCAGCTCCTGCCAGGTTCCACCTAGCGTGCCAGCTTGGAGTACAGAACAAGAATCAGACATTGATTTGCCTAGCTGTGCACGGTGGTGTTGACATTATTGTGTAAATTCACAAATGTAGTTGTTTTGATTTTGAAACCAAAACTAATGCCATGTTTCAAAATTGGTTCTGTAAAATCTTTTGGGTACTTCATTTTTTATGACGGTAATAAAATGTATTTAGCACAAGAAAATTGTCACACTCACCTACCTCGATCAAAAAGCGGCTGCGCAAGTGAAGCGCAGAGCCGCCGCGCCTTAACGCACTGAAGGGAGCCAGGCATGCAGGTAGCAGAATAACTGAATTTATTAAAGTTGTAGAGACACCAAACAACATAGAGGTACTAACGCGAGTGAACATAAAAATAAACGACATGCACTGAGAAAGGGGAACACAGGAGATATATAACACAAATAAATTAAGGGTAATTTTAAGTAGCAGATCCAACTTTAAAGAAAAATCTACATAGACAATCAAAAAGATTTCAAACTCATGATAGCCAAAATTTGTTGTAGTAGAACACAAAAAATCATGTTTCATTCTTTTCATATTAAGCGCATATTTGGCACTATGAGCCTAAGGGTTTTTAAAAAATGTATCTAAAAGTATGTATATATATATATATATATATATATATATATATATATATATATATATATATATATATATATATACTTACTAGCAACTAAATCTAAATTAGGCACGTCTTTCAAGTAAGAACAGGTAATGCAGTGATTTTGGCCAATAACTTATTTTCATCATTTATTATAAATGTGTTTTATTGATTTTTTTATTTTGTTATTGATGCTGTAAGTCAAAGCTAAATGAAATTAGTATATTTCATTATAACTGGTCAATAAGTTTCTGCAAAAAAAATTAAATATATATATATATTTGTATTTGTGTGGGGGGGGAATTTATTGCCTTGTTTCTAATTGCAGGATTCTGGAGCGCTATGTGCAGGATCAAATACCTGGTGCTAAAGTAATTGTGGAATCAATTGGACCACGGAGGCATGGTGAAGGATATTCATTAGAAGACTATTCGAAATCAGACCTGCAGGTGTACGCCATTGACCCTCTCACCAACAGAGCCATATCTCGACAAGAGCTTTTCAAGTAAGCTTTGCATGAATAAATAACACTGATTCTGTCCAGTCTGCTCTATTATTAGGTGTTTTATTTTCTTTCCATTTACAAAGGTTTCATCATATGTGTCTATATTTACAATTACTAATTTTGTTGATTACCCCTAGTAGTTTTGTTTAGAAATTATTTAGCATGTTTATGTTTAGCTTCATAGTGCACAGTGGGTACCCAGGTTTAATTTTCAGTTCTGCTCAATGTCTGTCATGAGGTTTGTGATTTTTTTTACATCTATATTAGTTTATTTTAGGTTTTAAAAGTAGGCAAATTTGAATTCAAAAGTTCCCCTTTTTTCCATGAACTAAAATTGTGAACTCTCTCTGGATCTCAAATTTTTTTTAATGCATATGTGTTCAGAGTGTGCAACATCACACAACCAAGTTTAAAAGTCAATGTGCTGTAGCCAGCCCTGCTAAATGTGGACCGAAGAGAAAAAAATGAAGAGTGCAATGAGGGATAACTTACTTCCAAACTAATTTAAGTTGACATGCAGACACACCACAGCAGTGTTTGTTTGCACTATCCGTCACCACCTAAATGAAATAAGACATTGTGGCAGGAAACAGGATGACCTCAGTGTTGACACAGTGACATAACAAAGACAGAGCCTGAGGAAGCCACAGTCCTGTTAGGAAAAAGTTATGTGAAAAGATGAGACCAATTAAATCCTTTTCACAAAGCACATCATTGTAAAATTCACAGAAAATTAAATGAGGCCTTCAAATAACATTATTCGTTTTGAGACGAATCACTATAGCATTCTAAAGTGGCCTGAAAGAAGTTTTAAATCTATATTAAATAATACACTTATGGAGAGATTAATAAATAAAACTTATAGAAGAAGAAACCCTTCAAATCTAAGCGTGTTTATTTAGATTTTTTTTTGTTCATTTTTTTCCTAGCTGTCTGTGTTGTTTCATTGCAAAATAAAAATGAAACCATCAAAACAACAATGCTCTGGAAATAGTGTGGTATTTGCTAAAAATAGAAGGGTAACTTCTTTTCCCATGTACTTTATGTACTTTTATTTTGTTTACCTTTGTTTCTTCAATAAAATGTGATTACAACAATTAAAACCAGAAGGCAGAACAGAATGTGCATGGTCATTTTCACATGGCAGGGTGTTGCAAATTCCACTAATACTAGTATAATAATAATAGTTTTTTTGATGATAGCCAAAAGTTATGACAGTTTATGTAAAATGATATGAGTATACAATGTTGAATATCTGAAGTTGTATATTCATTAATTATCTCCCGCTTTATCCTCTATTAGGGTCGCGGTGGGGACACCTAAATGTTCTCCCCATCCAGGGGAGAAGATTTCGGGCGCTGGGCAGATACACCCAGGACAGGGCGCCAATCCATAGCTGGGCACACACTCACTCACACAGTCACACTCTATATGGGACAATTTTTGTAGAATTCAATTGACTTGATCCATGTTTTTTAACTGTGGGAGGAAACCGGAGAACCCGGCGGAAACCCACGCGGACACGGGGAGAATATGGAAACTCCACCCAGATGGGGATTCGAACCGGAAACCCCTAGCGCTGAGAGGCAAACATGCTAACCACTAAGCCACCGTGCCGCCGAAGTTGTATATGATTGTAAAAAAAATCCTTTAGGTAAATCCAACCATATTTGAACAACCATAAACCTCACAACCTGAGAGAGAAAGCACGAAATGAAGCCAGGAAGCATGAAAGGTAGTGTTGATTTAGGAAAAAGCGATAATTAATAGAACCAAGGTGGACAACGTGTAACATAAGTAATGCTCGTCTAACAAAGCAACGAAAACACGGAAACTAAATAGCACCGAACATAAAACATGACCCCACTCGAAAACCAGCACAATTAATTAACAAAAGCACCGATACGGAATAAGGACCAGGAATAAATAAAACCCAAACGTGAAACAAAAAGGTAAGGAGTGAAATCCACTCCTTACAATGACTGTATTTTCATTCTGAAAACGAATACTTGCGGTTAACAATGGTTCCAGGTGTCATTGATTAATTTAGTATAAATTTCAGAAAAGGTGTTTCTCACATAATTCTAAGGAATTTTGGCTTATTCTTCTTTACAATGTTGCTTTACTTTTTTTTTTTTAAGTTTTTTGCCATTTGTTTACGCACAACTCCAACTTACTGTTGCTTGTTAATTGCTTAAGGTTTGGGGATTTGGCTGAACAAACTTATGCTATTATGTATCATGACTATGTAACACACCCTTGTGCCAGTATACGTGCATCTTTACCAAGTTGGATTTAATAGTAGTAACATGTCAGAAAGCTTTGCTTGTCTGTCATTTAAAATATTTTATCTAGTGTTATTGGATATAGTTCTTTTTTCATAATACTATAAATTATTTAATTAAAACTGAACACCCATTACTTCAGACTTTACTTAGGTTTACTACTTTCATAAAATAATAAATATATATTTAATACAAAAATATGAAAAGAAGTTACTGCACTTCTCATTTACATTTTTATTTGGAATGTTATGTTAGGATCGAGCGGCATGGTGGCTTAGTGGTTAGCATGGGGGGGGGGGGGGGGGGGGGGGGGGGGGGGGGGGGGGGGGGGGGGGGGGGGGGGGGGGGGGGGGGGGGGGGGGGGGGGGGGGGGGGGGGGGGGGGGGGGAGAGATAGATAGATAGAAATACTAACTACTATAATAATAATAATAATAATAATAATAATAATAGCAATAATAATAATAATATACAGGCATGTGACAAATTTACAGCACCACATTTAATGATAAGTTCTTTATTATGAAATGTTTTCACAGTAGGAAAATTGTTATAAATTGGAACATCAGTGTCAGATTGCACTGGCCGTCGAAGTGGACTTCATGGTAGACGACCAAGGAGAACAAATCAGAATGGAATTTGTCAAACTACATGAGGACAAGCCTCAAAGCTTCTGGGAGAATTTCTCATGGACAAATGGGAAACTTTTTGTCAAGGCACATCAGCTCTTTGTTCACAGACAAAAATATGCAGAATATCAAGAAAAGAACACTGTCCCTAATGTAAAACATGAAGAAGGATCTGATATTTTCTGGGGCTGATTTGCTGTATCTGGTATAGGATGTCTTTAATCTGTGCAGAGTTCAATGAAATCTCAATACTATTGATGAATTCTAGAAAGAAATGTACTGCCCAGTGTCAGAAAGCTTGGATTCAGTTGCAGGTCATGGGTCTTACAACAGGATAATGACCCAAAACACACAGCTAAAAACAAAAAAAAATGGCTAAGAGGAAAACATTGGACTATTCTGAAGTGACCTTCTATGAGCTCTGACCTGAATTCTATTGAGCGTCTTTGGAAGGAGCTTAAACATGCCATCTGGAAAAGGCACCATTTTACAGCCCATTTTAAGTCACCTAATGACATCCTGGGCTTTGACTCAACCAATCCAGGTTGAGTCAAACCGTTTCTTAGTTTTCAGCCCGGTCTTGGTGGATTTAATGCTTAATGCTTGAACATACCTTCTGGTGTTCAAAATTTCTACTGATCCATAAGTCCTGGTCTTTGTCAACGTTCAGACTTTTTTTTAAGAGCTCGAAGCATTTCTCCTTGTACACCTCCCATGAAAGCTAAATTTATGCACCCTCTTTTTGATTGTACAGACACACACTTTTACATCAACAGTAACAAGAGCCTGTTGTAGGGTCCAAGATGACACATTTAAGGATTTTTGAAGACTTTGTTTAGTATCTTGCGGTCTACTCACTGAGACAGTGGAATGATTGACTTTTTTTTGAGATCTTTTTAAATCTCCTACTAGACTCATAAGGTTCTATAATATTCTTTCTGATGGCCTCAGATTGCTATTTCTGTCTCACTTTGGTCTCAAAACTAAATGCCTGAGGTTTAAATAAGGCCAGCCTCCCTTAAACTGCTGAGTAACGATGAACTTTGATTATTTGTAACTTTTATTTTAGCCATTTTAATTGGGAATAAATGTAGGGGTATATAAAATTACTTCTTACCAGAAATTGTATTTTTGATGAATTTATATCATGTAATAAACAAAATGAATGTACACAGAATTGCATATTTTAGTTTTCTTTTTGTTGTTTTTATATTATAAATACAAATCTTAATTTGGTTTTAGGTTTAACTGGATCTTGGCTATTCCCAGTCCTGTCTCTGACTCGAACTAGACTACTAGAAGTCTTAGACTTGACTTGTACTTAATGTGTTCCTGTCTTGGTCTTTACTTGGACCCAGCTTTAGGAGTCTCAATTGTCTCAATATGAAATACATGCCTCATTATTGACATTAGAAATGCTTTCATTTGCCAGGTTTCTAGATGGTAAGATTCTGGACATTAATAAGGAATTCCAGCCGTACCTTGGTGAGGGAGGGAGGATTTTGGAGATCCGCTCACCAGACATTGTGGCTACTGTAAAAAAGGCAGCTCAGGCCGTGGGCTACACAGAGGGAGCATTGCTTGCTCTTGCCATTATCATCATCCTCTGCTGCATTCCTGCAATTCTCATCATCATGATCACCTACAAACAGTGAGTATGGTTGTGAAGGCCAGCTATCAGATAATATAATAAGTGTGTTAAACCATAGGACCATCTGGGGCTTCTTCAGGCAAGTACTTTAGAATCCATACGTTTTTTAAAATAGTTCAGTTGTTTTGTTTTTCTTAGATTCAATGATCTTTTCAACATTGACATTCACATATCTATGCAGTGTCACGCAGCCTGTGTAAAGTGCCTTAGGCAGAAGCTGGATAGATAGGGAGAAACAGACATGGATGGTGGATAAATAGTAAAACTAGAAGTTATTTGAATGGCTGAACATCATTAATCATGATACTGTCATTGAAATTAGCCATGCTAGCAATCCTCTTTTCCTGAGCAGTGTGTAAATGATTATTAAGTAGAGTGATCTTTAACAAATCTAATTAACTCTTTACATTGCCTTGTCACACCCCTACTAAATCCACAACAACAGCATCAGCTTAGTGTCAATGGGAAGCTCTCCTCTTCAAAATTAACTCCCGAGAGCATAAAGAGAAATAAAGTGACAAGCAGTAAAATATTATATTTAACTGCAAGTTTTCTTTGTTCCACTTACGTATTTTTTCGGTTTAAGTTAAATCAATGTATGTTATACCTTTTACAGTGCTGTGTAATTGAAACAATGGATATGAGAATTAACATGAATAGCAAGAGCAAAAAAACTTTATTATATTGTCTGTCACAACCTCAGTGCCACAAAACTTTAGTATTTTTTCTGGTGTTTTCTTGGTATCACTGTGGTAAAATCATGCAGACATAAATAGTGCTGAAAATAATGTATGGAAGTTGGCTATGCAAAAGTCACAAGACAGAACATTAATAAACACATAGTGTAGTTTGAGACTTCAGTGCAATTAGCACAATAACAATTTGCTAATGTCATACTAGAAAGATAGGGATTTTTTTTCTAGGTTTAGTATGGATCTTACTTACAGCTGGTGTACAACTAAACAGACAAATAATAAATTTACTGGATGTGAGCTCTGGATGCTTCACCGTGAATGAGATAAAGAATCTTTCTAATTGGTGTCACTAGTGTCACTACTAACACCAGTTACACTAGGCTGTCCAAGGAATAATTATAAAATCAGATTATATCATAATTCGGAGGCTGTTTGGCAAATGTGGAAATTGGTACATGACCTATGTAACAGTCACTGAACTCAACTCAATTTTATTTATAAAGAACTTTACAAACAACAGCTTCAGCAAAATGCTGTACAGTGTACTTAAAATATACATTATCTAAAAAAAATAAACATTATATGAGCAATAAACATAATAATAATAATAATAATAATAATAATAATAATGATAATAATAATAATAATAAATAATACACCCAACACCACCATTTTTGGGACTAGGTATTGGTTATGAGATTACAGCCTTCATTGTTTAAAATAACAAATTCAACCAAGAGTGCTCTGGCCCTCATTTTCATCTGTCTGGAAAATATTTTAATGTCAAACATCAAAAGCTGCACAAGAATGTAATAGAATAGAAGATGTAGTTATGATCTTAGCGAATAGCAAATAAGTCATTAACTACCTTAATTAACACACTTTCATTGCTATGATAAAGCCCTAATCACAAGTGAAATATGTCATAATTAACATTTCTTTGGCTATAGCTGCTCAGAAACAATTTTATTTTTGACCTTTTCTTGAGATAATAACACATTATTCATATTTATTATTCAGGGGCTTACTAATTACACATTCAAAAATTTAGTTATGAAAGCAAAATAAAATGTAACCAGTAATAATTTAGGAATATTAATTGCTTTTAATTATAATTTGACAGATCAAAATTAAAACCGTATGTCTTAAAAGAGGGCGGCACGGTGGCTTAGTAGTTAGCACGTTCGCCTCTCAGCGCTAGGGATTCCCGGTTCGAATCCCCATCTGGGTGGAGTTTCCATGTTCTCCCCGTGTCTGCGTGGGTTTCCTCCGGGTTCTCCGGTTTCCTCCCACAGTCCAAAAACATGGAACAAGTTAATTGAATTCTCAAAATTGCCCCCCTATAGAGTGTGTCTGTGTGAGTGAGTGTGTGCCCAGCGATGGATTGGCGCCCTGTCCTGGGTTTATCTGCCCAGCGCCCAAGATGTTCTCCCCTGGATGGGCATGGGGAACCCCATTGCGACCCTAATAGAGGATAAGCGGAAGATAATGAATGAATGAATGAATGAATGAATGTCTTAAAAGACATTTAATAATGAAATTATACAAAGAAAATATAAAAAGTCCTGCATCTAAGCAGTAGGTTTACAAATAGGGCCCAGTCCATTACAGTTTTAGCCCACAGTATCTAAAGATGTCTCAACGGTGAGATCCGGCTTGCCAGATCCACCCCTCTTCAAACACTTTACAAAGAGCATCAATCTTGCAACCTTTCAAATGTGTTCCCACATAGCACTTCACCGCTCATTACAAACCTTCTTGCACCTATTTCCACTGGCCTACTATGTGTTTGTTAACAGTGTTCCAACCTGATTCATTAAACTAGCATACCTAAGATGTTTCCTTTCAAATGCTCCATAAACTTCATCTTTGAATTAAACTGTTTGCTCTATAATATAAATTATTCATTTTTACTTTATTCAAAGAATCACATCTGGCCTTAAGGAAGAGGTCTTCCTACCTATATCTGCTGCAACTTTTGTTCTATACAACATTTCCTCATGCTAACACCCTGTATATGTGCTTCATTATGCTGCCCCTTGTACCCAAAATTATTAGGTTTTTATTATTTTTTTATTATAATAAAATGTGTCTTTTATTATTAGCAGGCACAGCATTAACCTCCAAATACTTCTTAATAAATAATCTGCAGAATTACTAAGTACCTGATCCTGTCGCCATGTACAGTTTCCCTGAGTCTGTCTACCCTTATATTAAAGAAAATGTGCCTTATTATTTACTGCTTGAACCTGTCCTCATCCAAAGCCCAGTGTTCTGTGGGGTTGGAAGTAAACCATAAGTAGCTGAAAACATAAATTTAATTGGCCTGCATTCATTGACCATAATTCTCTCCAGATTATGCCTTGATTCTCTACACTTTTTGTTTATAGGCATTGTCCCTGAAACTCTAGTGTGGTTACCATTAGCATGCAATACCCCTCTTGCTCTCAGATGAAACCTAAAATCATGCTCTTCACTGGTTATGTAACTTCAAATAATGTTTAAACCTGACTCTAATTCTACTCTCCACAATGTGCCTATAGCATTGTTGGGTTCCAATTTTTTTTTTGATAGATAAAGATCGCTACTTCTTTCCCTCGTTTTTGGTCACAACCGCTTGGCAACTGCTTCAACTAGCCCATCTTAGCACAAGTAAACCTATTAACTAAACCTGTCAATGGAAATTCCAGAGTTAAGCCATGCTACTTTAAAAATAAATTGGTAGTGCTGGCCATTTCTTTATGTCTTAAACTGTGACCACTTTTGTTGAAGCAACACACAAAACTGTAGTCACCACAATTTTTTGTTAATTGAAATTCCCAACTAACTTATTTTATTGCATAATTATATATTTAGGAACTGCTGGATATATGGAAGGGTTGCTGTCATAAATGTCATGTTATCCATATAGGCCCAAATTAATGAAAGCCGGTTACAATTGTGTATGCTTTCTTCACTTAATCCACTTAATCCACTTAGTAGTTTATTAACCATATTGCCACAGTAAATTAGAATATTAAAATTGTACATTGCCTTCTGCTCTTATCCCCTTTCAAGACATCAGGACATAAACTCAACTTAAACAACTAAAATGACTGGTATTTCTTGGTTTTGAGGACAACAATACTTTATGAATCATTAAAAGGATTATTATCAGCCAATTGTTGCTATGCAAACTCTTGCAAAAAACACTACAGCTTTTGTTGTACTATTTGTTATTTCCATGAACAACACTAAAGCTGCTTGTTATATTGTGATAAGTGCATTGCAATAAAATTGGGTGTGCTATCTCTCTGTAAACATTTGAATTGAAAGTAGATTAAGTTCATTTTAATGATCTTTGCTGCCATGATGTTACAAAGGATACAATATTTTTAAAGATTTCAAGCATCACATGTGGTATATGTTCTTGACAAACTTAAATGCAAGAAAAATCTTGAGGCTATTGCTTCCCTTTACTCTTCTTCTGCATAGTCTCTGCTCTTCTTAGTTTTGACAACTTAAATTTTTATTCTGCTTTAATCTTGACACCATCTCTTTCCTCGCCTCTGTTGCTTTCTAATTGATTTTGTTTCATTTGTGAAACATGTTTTTATTTCTGGTGTCTTTATTTACCTTTTTTCTTACCTTTTTTCCCCCAATAATAATTTAAACCAAAACTTTCCCTTTGTTGTTTCCTTTCAAAGCAGATGCTATATCAGTCAATGAATTTTTCATTAAAACTTCTACATGCCAAATGTTTTACCTAATGTCCCTATCCATATACGTAATCTTTTTTATGCACAAGTAGTTTCTGTTACCCTACGTGCTTTTCACTAGCCCTAGTGACAGGTCTTTAGACTGTAGTATATAAACTCCCACTGAACTTCATTATTAAAATTACATAGACTGTGTTATATTATGTAACTTTTGCTACAAACCTTATTACAAGTATAACTGTAGATGGTGATGGGTTAAAATGACACAGGGTCTTTGCCCAATAGTCAGATGTCCTTTACACAGCAGTAAGTGAAGTAAGCTAATCTAGTTTACACTTTATTTGAAAGATTATTTGGAAAACAATAAAACATTATCTGTCTAATTAATGGCATTATATATTTTTTCACCTTCTTTTTATTCTGTAATTCCTAGCTATCCACTGCTGTGCAAGTTTTTCAAGGGATTCATTGGGTGGGCACATTCCTTTATTGGTGTTTCACTGAATTAAGCCCTTAGAACCGCCTAAATTCCCACCAGTGTGCTTATCAGGCTCACCAGTGGCACCTCCTGATGGCTCTCCATCCTATCAAGCTTTTAACTGTTAGCTCACATAGCACTCCTCTGTGGCCAATGCTGTAACTGACATCACCCCACTGGCATCATTAGAGTCTAACCAGTCACCTGTTTTATATAGACTCTACATGCTACATCACCTACTTGCAAAATTGAAAACCTTTATTAAAACTAAATTCATGCAGACATCCTACCACTCATTTCCACCAAATATTCAAAGGTATTCAAGAGAGTTTGTCATTTGCATAATGAGTAACAATAATACAATTAAGCAAAAATAATAAGTATATTGCACATCTAATATAAGAGAAATGTGCAGCGGTGCTATTGTAAATAGTAATTCTGTAACATATTTTTGAGACAGAGAAGTTCAATGGTCTAAATTTAATTAATAATTAGACATTTGTAGTCAAGTAGTAGCTTTTGCAACACAAAAATGTTAAGTAACAAAAAAAATAAATGCATGCAAAAATTTTTTGAAAAAAACAGCACAATATTAGCCACTGCGAAAATAAACAGATAACAGATAAGTACTAATACTATTGTTGTTCTCTGAAATTTGTATTTTGTTTATTCACATAAACATTTATTTAACTGACAAATTGACAAAGTTTAATTTTTTTAATTTAATAAATTTTAACATATGCACTTGTTATATAAACAACTTTAGAAATAAACTATGTAATACACTTAAAAGAGGCTGGGCCAGAGGCAAACAAAGACTGTCTGTAGTAACACTGTTCTAGAAGGTTTCACAAATAAATAAAAAATTGAATATAACATGAGCAAGCAGTCATGAGGCAATTTTACATTTTTGTATTATTTTTTATCAAAAAATGTATACCTTTCAGGCTAACTTCAAAACTGAAATAGCCAGATTAAGTCACACAGAAACAGGAATGTCATGCAGACTATATACAGGAAGGACCTTTGTTCGTCCCAACTGGGAATCTATCCTGGGACCTTCTTGTTGTAAAGCAAAAGCGCTAACCAATGCACCACTGTGCTGTGCTGCTACCATGATGGATATAGCCACATGGGCTTGCAAGGAGAAAGTACTGGCAAGCTTTCTGGACCCAAATTTATCCACGATGTTCAAAAATAAAGTGAAAACATGTTCTGTGGTCCGGCAGTTCATATTTTTCAATTCTAGAAAAACATTGGCAAGAACATGGGAAAAAAACTGTTTGTGACAAAAAGTGAAAAAAATGGCATTAGTTACCATGGCTTTGGTGGTCTGCTGTTCTGCAATGGTACAATAGTAATAATAGTGATCAATATGAATTTTTGTTAAATGTGAACTGTATTTTTGTGCATCTTGTGTTAAAAATGACACACAAATAGAAAGTCTGGCCTAAAGGGAACTGTCTGTAACAAAGACTTTGTAAGATCTTTAAGGTACGGAGCATTGGCTACTGATGGTCTTGGGGTTTTATAAAAGTTCTTACTTTTATCAAGAGAATTTTGTAAAACATGCTCAATTATAGATTATGGCATAGACTGTATCCCTATTAAAACAAAGTGATATGTGTGCATATACATGCCTCTTTAATATGTTACATTAGTGCATTATTTGAAATAAATAATCTTCAGATATAGTGTTGAACATTTTGTGACTTTAAATAGTTAAGAGTAAGCCTACATTTATAACTAGCAAACAGCATGAACGTGTATCAAAGTGTTAGCCCTAGATAGAAATAGACAGAGTGGAGAGATTTTAGAAAAAAGAAGGAAGAGGGTAGAGAGAGGGAAAAAGAAAGTAAGAGAGAGTGAGAGGTCTCTGCTGAGAGCTCATTTCTCTCTCAGCAGTGCAGTGGTGAGAGTTGTGTGATAAGTATGGGTTATTCTTTAGCCTCAGCTCTTATCGCTGCAAGGGAGGGCAAAGTAGGGGGGAAAATGTGCATTCCACCACCTGCAGCAACAAATTTATTTGAAACCACATTAAAGCTTCATATTATCATTAAAACTTTAAGGCTTTGGCAGTGCTGAGGAAGGCCTGTGAAGTCCTAGTTTTTAATTTATACATTATCATGTTTTGATAAGGACCTGCTGCTGGGCTAATTATCTAACAATGCTACTTGTCCTTTTTATTCCTCTCTGCTTTTTTTCTCTCACCCTCATTGTGGCTGTGCACGGACCTGACCAACAGATTCAAAGAGTAAGTGCTATTCATTTACCTAATTAAGTATTCCCTAAAAACTCCCACGTCCTCGTTACTGTGCTCTGTTATTTAAATGTGAGTTGTAATCAAAGGAATAGTTGATGAATTAAAGATATCCTCATATTCTGTCTAGTTTCTTATACATGTCAGTAGTTGAGTGAACAGTAAGGGATTGCGTTCACATTTCATCACAACATAATGACCATCTAACCTCAAATAGGCACAGCATGTGCAAGACTTTCCAAAAAAATTGTCCACATGCATAATTTGAAAATACCAGGTAGCATGGTTTATTTTACTTTCCTTGCACACATGGGATCAACAACCCCTTTTCACATCATTTGCAGGAAACAGGCAGAGTGTGCTAAAACTGCCCGCATTCAGAGGTCACTTGCCGCAACAAAAAAACCTATTGCTCCTTCTGTGGCACCTGCTTCAGCTCCCACTTCCGCACCAGCAAATCTATATGAGGAACTTGGAGACAGCAAAATGTGAGTCATTCTTTATACTTCCTTTAAACATAAAATATATGTCTGTGTGTGTGTGTGTGTGTGTGTGTGTGTGTGTGTGTGTGTGTACATAGCTCTCACTAATATTTCCCCTTGGAGCAATTGCGTTGAACCAAATTAAAAAATATATATATATATATTAAAAATCAGGCATTAAAATTTTTATTATTGGAATTTATTTGTACATTTGGTAAGTTAGTCACACAGCCATAAACTTCACGCTAAAGCCAAATTAAACCTCAAAGTAGAACACAAGAAAAACAAAGTGATGATTTAAGAGACCCATAGGAATGTAGGAGTGATGGACTTGCCAGAACAAAAGGTAAAATAACAAAGCACAAATGATAGGGAAAAAAAACTGAAATGACAATAATAAACAAAAGAGCCCAAACACAATAGCATAAAAGTACAGGAGTGCCAGATTAATAATGCAAAAAAAGGCGTACTGGGAAGCATGTTTCTACTACTGACATATGTAAAACACAAACCTTTTAGTAAGTCTTTCAAATCTTTTATTTAGGGAATTTGCAAAACATTATTCGTGTCAGTTAAAGAAGTATCCTACTTAAGCAGGTTTATAAATCAGCAATAGGCTTCGTAGTCTATATGCAGGGTTTGAATTAATCCCCAAGTTCGAGAGACATGTAATATTAATGGCAATATGATATTTGTTCTCCAGTGCTGTATGACCAGAAAGGTTGGTGTGGTGGGTTTTCCCATTTTTAATTTATTATAGTTTTGCACCTCTGAGGCTAAAAATGCATGGGTCAGATTAGTTTGAAGATATTGGAAAATTGATTTTAAGTCTGTCATCTTGTCCAGCATCGTTGCTTGAATTTACTTTAGTTCCTGTATTTGGCAAACTTCTAGGCCAAACAAACTAAAGTGGTGTGGAATACATGCACAAATGAACTAAAGCTTTTTTATATTCCTAAACAGAAATTGTATAAAACCCATGCTTAAGAGATGAAATACAAATATGATGATTATACAATGTAATTTATTGCAAATCTGTTGTGTACAGTACAATCATTGCCTTTGTAGATGACTTTTTGAGTAGTTCAAGGCATTTGCAGAATAACAACAATTTTGATTTAAACTATCTGATCTAACATTTTACCTTTCGAGCTCACATTTTCATAGCTATGTCTGAAGGGATTTTCCAAATAATTTCTTACATAATCAACATATTTATATTTTTATGCCTGTATTGATTTAACAATAAATGACTGATCCACTTAAAATCTACCAGAGAGAAGTCATTCTAAACTACATTCATACTAAAAACAACAATTAATAATTGTAATAGCAGTTAGCATTGACTTAATATTTACCAAACAGAAGACAGATAAGACTTTTTTTTCTGTAAGACATTTATGATTATCATTTATTAGTGACTGGATATTAATAAATTTAAAATGCATGTAGTATAAAGTAAAACTACAGCATATAGTTTAACCTACAGTGCCTGGCTTGAATGACCTATGCTTGCTTTAATTAGTTTTAGTGGCAATGAAATGAAGGTTAACTCTATTAATACATTTTATTTTATTATTTTAATAAATTTGCTGTTTATGCAACAATTTAAATCTGTTTTTTCCCTTTTACATTATTACAAGTAGTTTATGTAGGATATGGTCACATACAATATTAGTAATGGTACACCTGGCTTTTTTATTGCTGATGTATGTTGTTTTAAATTCAATGCTGTTGGCTTTTACTCACATTCACACACATATATATGTATATTTTTATCCATTTGTGCTGCTATATGTTTCATTTTTTTCTCAACTCAGACTGCAGTAAGTAATTTATGCTTTTGTTTTCCTATATTACTTTAGCGAATTAGTAAATGCTTTTGTTCAACCTTTACTGTTTACCTTTACACTGATAATGATGTTATACTAATCTGTCTGCAGTTGTACCTGTTAGAATTAAGTGCCTGAAAAATAGTAAAAAATAATAGTTTGGTCGGTAGTATACTGTAAAGGCTGCTATGCTTATTTTGCTGTTTAATGCAGTAGAAAAAATGGCAGAAATAATATAGCATACTATTAGAAATGTCTTTTAAAATGTAGTGTACATGTGCAGCATCCCAGAATCCTCAGTTATTATCTTGTCTCTATTGGCTCTTTATGTATCCTTCACCCTGAGACTGGCTGTCGTCTCACATAATCCCTTTTCACTTGTCAGGATGAATCAGCCCAGCAGTGCTATATGTCTGTGTTTCTCAGTAACACTGCCATGATAAGAATCTCTAGTTGTCATTCAGTGTAGAGGAGCATGTGATCCATTTTGGCTTTATAGCTAAAATGTGTCTGCCTGCTGAATAACATCTGAAAATTCGCTGTGGATTTACCTACTGCCAAAGAATCAGTTTAGTCAATTTTGATATCTATTGTGACTCCTAAGAACACCTGTGCTATGTGACAAGTCAAATAATAAAAAGGTGTTCTGTAAAGTAATTGGTAACACTGAAGAATTCTATTTAAAATGAAGTTCTCGAGGCAGTTTTAAAAAATGTCAGCTTGGTTGCATCAAGCAAATTCTATTGCACAGATAAAAATGGTATCCAGTAATCTTTATTCATTCATTATCTCCCGCTTTATCCTCAATTAGGGTCGCGGTGGGGTTCCCCATGCCCATCCAGGGGAGAACGCTTCGGGCGCTGGGCAGATAGAACCAGGACACACTCACTCACACAGACACACTCTATATGGGGCAATTTGGAGAACTCAATTGACTTGATCCATGTTTTTGGACTGTGGGAGGAAACCGGAGAACCCGGAGGAAACCCACTAAGCCACCGTGCCGCCCCCGTATCCAGTAATATTTACATAATATTACAAGACTTTGAGCATTAATTGTGAATGTTTTAATTTAGGTAATTCAACAAATTGGCGGCACGGTGGCTTAGTGGTTAGCACGTTCGCCTCTCAGCACTAGGGATTCCCGGTTCGAATCCCCATCTGGGTGGAGTTTCCATGTTCTCCCCTTGTCTGCGTGGGTTTCCTCCGGGTTCTCTGGTTTCCTTCCACAGTCCAAAAACATGAATCAAGTCAATTGAATTCTCAAAAATTGCCCCATATAGAGTGTGTCTGCGTGAGTGAGTGTGCCCAGCGATGGATTGGCGCCCTGTCCTTAGTCTATCTGCCCAGCGCCCAAGACGTTCTCCCCTGGATGGGCATGGGGAACCCCACCGCAACCCTAATATAGGATAAAGCTGAAGATAATGAATGAATTCAACAAATTTTAAATGCAAACTCAATTTATAAACATGTATTTTACAGATGCACATCACTATGTAACCCATAATATATGTTTATTCCCATTATAATAAACCAGTTTTTTTATATTCATTCACATTTAAACCTGATACTGTTAAGTTTAAATTATCAGTAGTCAGCTGGTTTTTAAACATAACAAGACAATAAATAATGTAGTGTCAATATTTCCAGCCACCTGCTGCTAGTCTGAAATTTCTGTGCCGCTAAAACAAAATTTACTTGCTATTCAAGGAGTCAGCACTGGGTAGAGAAAAGGAAAAAGAAAAAATCATTATAGACAGGACAGTGTTTTTGTCAGATTATATATACTTTGTAATAGTGATATCATTTATCATTTTATTAGATTATACATATTTTCATATCTTAATTAAAAATAAAACATAACAATGAAACAAAGCATTTTTCAGATAATTAAATGTGTCTTTGCGATGACAAATTAAAAACATTTTCATCCCAGTGTTCACAGGTATACTCTCTTCTTGTATTTTAAAATGGCTCTGTTTTGTTGTCTGTAGCAAACACAGAAGTTCAGTAAATAAGGAAGTTGATCATCGTTAGAACAATCGCTTTTTATGACAGTGCATACAATGGCCATATTTCCAGCACCCTGCCTAGGTCTGAAAGCATTACATTTCTTTCCGATCTTCATTTTCTCACTAGCCAGAATCCCATCTCCGAAATAAGCATCACAAGCTCACACACCACAACCAGGGCTTACAAGACTGGCAGCTTCTGGAGCATTGGATTTTCCCCCTCTACAAATTCTGAGAGAAAGATGTTTACCTGGTCAGTGCCTACTCGTTTTCATGAGGGGCGGTTAATTGGCACTTTGAGGCGGCAAACACTGTGGGACCCTGCTGAATGGGAAATGCTTCAAATGAAGGATGAACTGAAACATGGCAGAGAGGAGTTAAATGCTGATATAGACACTTTAAGTGGTCACACGTCAAAGCTGTCAGTTAAAGAACAAGCCAGACAATTTGAACAGCAAGCGCAGGTTGATTGGACTTCTACAGGATCTCGAGCGTCTATGGATCTAGATGACCTGCTTACAGTTATTGAGCCTGATTACATTCCGAGATTTGGGGATAAGCATGTGCCCCCCTACATTATTATTACAGGTAGTAAAAATAAAATCCCTTCTTCTATACCTTCCAAGCGTCCCACTCCACCTGTGCTCAGGAAATTCAGTTCCAGCATTTCTAGTTATGTCACACTGGATCCCTGTGAGATCTGGTTGGAAATTTTACCTGATGCTTCAGATAGACAACTAGTATCCCCTGATATTTCTCCTTCACACTCATCTGTACCGAGTCACTTTTCTCCTTTCATTTCATTGAACAGACTTGCACCTGAATTTACCCATAATTCCAGTCCTTCATCTGTACAGTCGCTACATTTTCTACCACCAGCCCAAAATTCAAGACTTTTCCTATTAAACCATACTTCCTCCAGTGTCTTTGCAAGCTAAAGATCAATTAAAAGTGCTTCCTAATATGTTGTTAAGACATTTTTTGGTACCATGTCATATTTGGGTACTTTATTTAATTCACAGGATGGTAGTTTATTATTTTATGAGCTAATTAAATAAAACTGAAATTAATTGTTTACATGCTCTCTCTTTTTATTATCATTTTAAAAGCCCTGTTATCTAATAGTAATATATATAGTAATATATTTATATTTATATTTATTTATATGGACAGCAGACGCTAATCAAATAGAAATTTTAGATTAAGTATGTGAGGAAAATTTGTGCATTGGAGTAGCAGACATAAATACAGTTCAGCTTAAGACTAGAGCAACATAATTAAAACAGGCAGAGACTGCGGGGTACTTAGCCAAAAGGGCTTCGTAGCATTCAGCACCATACTTTCTTGTAATGGTGAGTTGTGTTCAGAGGTGAAATGCCAGCAGATACTATATAGACACCAACTCAACACATATTTATCTATAGACATTGATTAAACGATAGAGTAAGTAATGTAAATTTGTTTTTAGTCAACTTTAAAGACTATTAGAGATTCTAAATTATAAACGGGGACAGGCTATTTCCAAGTTGAGCAGCCTTGTGGTGAAAATGGTCACCCATTTCTCCCAGATGTGTTTTTATAAATTCTAGAGTATAAAAAAGCCTTCCCAATGCAAGAATACCTCAGATGTTGAATTGTACAATTGAATTACAATTGAATTACTTATGTAGTATTTTGTATACTTATTTTGTAATCATTGGATTTTGAGATTTGGCAGCATGTCAAAGGTAAAAGCTATTTAACTATTGCACTTTAACGTGTTTTTATAGTGTTTTTCCCTGTGATGTATTAATGGTTGATGACACTATATGATATGTTACAAAATTTAACTCTTGTGTTTTATTTTTTTTTATCATTGAATATATGTATTCAATAATTGCTGCTAAATTTTGAAGGAATGTAAAATGTGAATGTGAATCTGTAACTTTACAAATTATTTGTCCAACAATATAAAGAAAAATTTGGTTGTTTTTCTTGTTCCTATCGGCAATGTATTACATAACAAGTGCAGCAGTCTCTCACAGGTGATGGATGCTGTCTCATTTCAACAACCTAGGCCTTTTCTCAAAAATCTAAGATCAATTATCAGTGAAATCAATATTGTTCTCTGAGCACCACCTAGACATATATACACACATAGCAACAACAACCTGTTGTAGGATTTATTACTATGCCTGATTGGTGGGGGGGTCGCTACTGCATTCGAAAAAAAAAAACTACACACACCTCTTTAACTTAGCTTTAGGAATATCTCAAACCAATTTAGTGCTCTTATTTGTTGCTATTTTAGAACATTTACGATTAGCATTAGTCAAAATCTTCAGTTTTGCCCAGCTCTTTGAAATGCCACTGGTATGGTGCAATTATGCAATTATGCACTTAAAAAATTATGACTTATAAAATTAACATTTTTATAATAAATCATTAAGTATTTGACTTTGCCTAAGATTTGGGCACATCTTTTTGTTAGTAAAAACCAGTATCTCTGAATGACTCCACACTGTTCTGCTCTACACTCAGTCTATATATTATCAGAGTTATCATATAGTTAAGGGCTGGACAAATAATTTTCATAAGTGAAAACTGGGACTGTCATGATGAAACAAAACAATTGGCTGAAGTTAACTGTATATACATAAATACTTATAAGGCATTCAGCACACATTAATGAATTAATGAATCTGCATTTTTTTTGTTTTTTGAAGGTGTTATTGTTTACATATATGTATGTGAATATCTACAAATCTACAAAAACTTATTTACATTTCATTTCTCACTTTACATTGACCTTAGGCAAGGCAAGACAGGAACAGCTGAATGGATCAGATTACTTCTGTTTATTAAAAATGCCCAGCTCTATATATTTATCTATCCATTTCTCTCTCTATGAAGTAGGAAATCAAATGAAAATAAGAGTTTGTAGATTTGTTGATATTCACATATATGTAAATAATAATAAAATGTCACCTTCAAAAAACAAACAAATGCAGATCTGTATATGTGTGTGTGGGTGTATGTGTGGGTGTTTGTGCATTTTGTATTTTTATGATTACAGACTATTGTCCATCAGTATATCTGCACAATTTATTTCTCTCTTGGTCAGACCTCCACAGAACAGCCACAGAGCAGGTATTATATGGGCAGTGAATGACTCTCTGTATTTACATTTAGGCATTTAGCAGACACTTTTATCCAAAGCAACTTACAAATGAGAAAAGAAAACAAGTCAGGTACAGAAAAAACAGCTACATTGTAAAATTATCAAACCTGAAAAACCCAGCTACACTGTCGTATTATCGAACCTGATCATTGTCCGACCGATCAGGTGTTTGTGGAAGAGATGTTTTGAGTTGTTTCTTAAAGATGCTAAGTGACGGCGCCTTACAGGCGGAGTTGGGTCACTAAGAAGAAGAGATCAGACATAGTAACTCATGGTTTGTTGCGCAGTTTTTGTTAGTTCTGCCTACATGTTCTGCTTACATGTATGCTGGTGATTAGACATCGTTGGTTGATGGGCTTTTATTAGTCCCGCACCATCATTGTGTTATTTACAAACTTCAGCAACACTGCTGTGTCTCCACCTCAACGCAAAATACCACCCCTCTTCATGGTGCAGTGTATTGCTGCAGTGCTAAAGATGATGCACAGACTAAATTAAGTAGTATTTTGTAGTAGTGAAAGTCATCATTAAATCATTTTAGCAACAACAACAGAATTAATATTTCTTGAATTCCATATATTTTATAATGAAATACTTATTTCAGCAAATGGTAAGTAGTGATGCGAATCTCTCAGTGTCTGGCGATTCGATTCAATTACAATTTTTGAGGTCACGATTTGATTCAGAAATGATTTTCGATTCAGAAACAATTTTTCAGTTCAAATGCTCTTTAAATTTTGTTTAAATTATGTGATTGACAAGATGAAACGATGATGTAAGCAAATAGAACATATATTTAAAACAATGCTTTCAGGTTCCTTCCTGTATCAAATCTTTTTTCATCATTTTATATTCATACAAAAAAAATAGGATTGTGCTAAATTAAAATGAGT
This sequence comes from Corydoras maculifer, assembly GCA_019802435.1. Lineage (NCBI taxonomy): Eukaryota > Metazoa > Chordata > Actinopteri > Siluriformes > Callichthyidae > Corydoras > Corydoras maculifer. The sequence goes on along the minus strand of JAFMOD010000419.1, from coordinate 126,924 downwards.
TTTTTAGCAACGCTTGTTCTTCCCCGGGAGATTGGCTACGCGGGAGGAATGCGTACGCCGCTTGCGCCTTGTGAGCGTTTCCCGGGAATCAACTACGCGGGAAAGAATGCGTACGCCGGTCCACTGGATGAAAACGCTCCCACGGATATAACCTGCGTGGGGATATTGCGCAGCGTTGCACCATGGTTGAGCGCGGAAGGAGAGTTTGGAGCCACCGGGATAAAAACAAAACGGATTTATTATTAAAAATGGTGTAGGGACACCAACAGAAAAGGGGGAAAACAAAACGAACAAACTAACACCGGGATAATACCGAAACAAAGACGTGCACGGGGATAAAGGAATACGGAAACTACAGTGGGTTGCAAAAGTATTCATACCCCTTGAACTTTTCCATATTTTGTCACATTACAACCACAAACATAAATATATTTTACTGGAATTTAATGTGAAAGACCAACACAAAGTGGTATACAATTGTGAAGTGGAATGAAAGTTATACATGAATCAACAATTTTTTTACAAATAAAAAACTGAAAAGTGCGATGTGCAAAATTATTCAGCCCCCCTGAG
>JAFMOD010000419.1:99684-126260 GCA_019802435.1 Corydoras maculifer | reverse complement strand
GGTTGCACTCAGGGAAAAGGGGGCTGAATAATTTTGCACATCGCACTTTTCAGTTTTTTATTTGTAAAAAAATTGTTGATTCATGTATAACTTTCATTCCACTTCACAATTGTATACCACTTTGTGTTGGTCTTTCACATTAAATTCCAGTGAAATATATTTATGTTTGTGGTTGTAATGTGACAAAATATGGAAAAGTTCAAGGGGTATGAATACTTTTGCAACCCACTGTAAATACAAGAGACACGTGCACAAAATAAACCAATCACCCAACGGAGACAATGAGTACATTAATGAGGGACAGGTTACCCCTGGCACATGTGACAGAGTTGAATTGAAAATGAAAAATGAATTGAATCGATTCCGAATCGCCTGGACTACGAATCACGATTCATTAAAGAATCTATTTTTTTTCCGCTCTCCTAATGGTAAGACTGTTTGTAATTTAGATGGTAACTGTAGTTACTGGGCCAATGCTGTGCATTAAAATGTCAAAAACATGTGAGGCATAGATTAGCAATTTTTGCACTGGTTTAATACATTCCTTTATACAATACATATCCTTCATACTAAAATACATGACCTCTTTATAGCGCTTTTATCTCTATAGTGATAATTGCACTTAGCAACTTGTTTTAAACGATCTGTAAGTGATATTGGGCTTTCTCAGTTTTTAGTAAAACTTGGCGGATGTTTTTCCCTTTAGAAAATCGAAGGAGTGCAATGGTCACAGACAATAGAGATAATAGGCACTGGGTTATTTGACATGAAAAGTGTGCCCTGCCACTAGCGGCTGAATTCAGCTTTGCCAGGAGCACAATCAATCTCTCGGGCCTTTTAGATAAATATAAGTCTGTGTACACATAAAGGAACCATCCTTTCTCACTACGTATACACTTCTATGAGCCTGATGACATCTAATAAGGCCACATTTATTAAATCTAAAGTCCAAATGATTTATTGTCATGTTATGTTGCTTTTATCTGTGTTGCTTTGTGTCCTAAAGCCAGAAATATTTAATTTGTTTCAATAATTTATGTTACACCTTATTATGTTTGAAATCAACTGCTTATAAATATATATTTTTTACTTAAAATGATATTCAAACTATATTTTAGGTTTTAATTTATTGGACATCTGTTTTCACAATATAATATATAAAACATATCCAAAATATTGTATTGTGATTAAAACATATGTTGAGTGTATCAGTGTATTCTAAACTAAATAAATTGTGGTGGTGTGTGAACACATTGCTACAAATTTCTCAGTATTTTTATAAATTAACTAAGTATAAATTAAGAATTAAGGGGCGGGTTAGCTCAGTGGGGGGCGGGTTAGCTCAGTGGTCAGGGTGTTGGGCTATCAATCTGAAGGTTGTGGGTTCAAATCCCAGGTCCACTGAAGTTACCAATGTGGGTCCTTGAACAAGACCCTTAACCCTCATTGCTCCAGGGATGTTGTGATGAACCCTGTGCTCATCTTGTAAGTCGCTTTGGATAAAAGCGTCTAATAAATGACCCAATTTAAGAATTTTGATTCCATTATTTTTCCTCATTTCAAATAATTTCTAGTTTTTTATGTTTAAATAACACTGTTATTAAATTGTGTGTAAGCTGAATAGTACTTTAAGTTTATCTAGACATTGTAATTATTTTGTTTCACTCTTGTAAATGTATCTGTTTTTATTGTTTTAACTGAACACACAAAGCACAATTTTGTGTGTGTTAAATAAGTAGCAGAATGGTGTTTTTTAACATCTTTATATTGATTGACATGCTCACTTTGGGTTTAGATCAGGTCTTTGACTAGGTCATAAAAGAACATTCTGTGTCTGAAAACAAGTTTTGCTTGGCTGCATGCGTCAGGTCATCATCATTTTTAAATATTAACACTATTGTTACCTATTGACTTAATAAAAAATCCTGCAGAATTCATGTTACTTTTAAATGTCAACAGTTCTGACATTAAATAAATAAACTAAATCCATAACTTCAAAATAAACCCAGACAAGATAATGCAGGGCACCAATTGATCTTGAAAAATCCAGATTGCTAAAAAATCACTGATATTTCAAATGACCTGAGCTTTCTCATAATGTTTAAATCTACTCATCCCTTTCCTGTGCTTAGCCTTTGTGTTGACTATTAGCTTGTTTCCAAGATATCTGTAGGTGTCAGTGTCCAGATAGTTAAAGTTGGTTATGACCCTCTTTCTCCTGAAGTTCTGCTTGGTCTTAGCCGAAGCGAGGAACAATTTTTCCTTTCATCCATCCACAAAGATATTGACCAGGTCTCTGTACTCTTCTTTCTGTTTTTCTGATGTACCTGACCACCAACAAGTAACACTTCTTTGACTTGAAAGAATGTTACCAATAGTTGCTAAGACCACTGGAAGCTTTGGTAATGATCTCCACCATTTGTGTTATGAGATACAGTATGTACATATTTTTCAAGCATTTAGCCTAGCTGGTAAATAAAATCATAGCATGATGTGAACTAGCCTGTCCTAGCATTGTAAATTGTTATTTATTCTTCAGTATAGGGCTATCAAAGAACAGATTGTGTAGTGCCGAGTTACAGATAAAGGTTTTTTTGTGACAAAGAAGATGTATAAATTTGTGTGTGAGTGGTTTCTTGAAGATGAACTCCACAGGGACATGTCACTTTTAATGCTTGATCAGATCTACTCAGCAGGGGAAAAGAGAAACTGTGATGTCTGCATGCACCGAGGACAGAGATAATTAGTCAATCGATCTGTTCAGCTTTGACACAACTTCTGCCAATTTTTGTCTTTCTTTGACTTATTTCACCTGCTGTGCTTTTCCAGCCAATTATATGCCTTTTCTATAAATAAACATTTTGTTCCCAAATACACCAACACAATACTCTCATTTGATACTATTACTCTTACTACTATATACTATATTGTGCACTTTATATTATATGCATATAATATGTAATACATGTTCATGTGTTGCTAAAGTATCTAATAGTATCTACTGAATCATGTTGTTTTACAATATGCCAAGAACCATCCATAAATGTGTTATCAAATAGGATAACCTAACTTATGATAGTAGTACAGATTTGTGAACACTGCAAGAAGATAAAGCTTATAAAATTCTCTTCTTAATGACAATATTTGTCTATATTACTTAAACACGGAAACAAAGTGTTAATGGAATTGGTCTGCCGATGTTGGGAAGGTAGCCAGATGGATCAGATCAGGTTAAATTAAGAATAAGTAAATGACTTGATGTAAAATGATGTGTATAACTCTTGATGTATATAAATTTTAGAACTTCATACTCATACTATTCATACACGTCATTAGCCGGAATTAAACAAATTAATGTTTTTATTTAATAAAAATAAGTTGTAGTGGGGAATACAAGTTACATACATGTGAAGTATTTTCTACATATATATACATATATATACATATACATAAAAACATATTAGCTAAATAACTTATTCTGCATCTGATTTTCTATTATTAATTGTTGAATAATTGCAGTGTACTTTTGCAGTACTGCATGTGCTCACTGGGCCTAAACATCAGTTGGTACTATGAGTTATTAAATCTTTATAAAGTATTAATGAGTACTCAACTCTCTATTATTGGACTGAGATGTTGCACTTACAATTTCTTGCTATTTAGAAACTTTATGTTCAGTAATAATTTAATTGAAAGTAACTCAGATGGCCACCTTCTAAGCTGCAGTTAAGCAACTAAGCAACTGTCAAAAACAAACTTCATTAGGATTGCATGAGTTCTTGACATTCTGAAATCTTGACAGTCCACAGACATACTATGCTACTATGCAGCATGATTTGCATTCATCATGAAACACCAAGACCTGAAGTTCAGCTAAAGCATCTGATTTTCTTAAAAGCTGGGAGCAGCACATGTAACAGATCTAAAAGACTTCAGGGATGCCATGGTAAACTAAGTAAATGACTGTTTTATAGAATTATCTATAAATAGAACCATTTATAGAACCATAATTTTAAGTATTTTGTTTTTCACTTTCTTGCTATGAAGAATTTTTTGACCACTCTCCTTTACAACATTGATACAGTTTGTTGAGGAAAATTTGTTCATGCACAAACATAGCATAATTTACATCTGGAAGTGAAGTCAGCTGTCTTCCTCAATATGAGATGATGATTTTTAAAGTGTTTTTAAGTAACCTTGTAACTGTATTGTTCATGCCTGACCCCCTTGGCATTGTGTTAAAAATACACCTGAATGCCCCAGACAACTACTTTTATAGATGTGGTCATACTTGTTGATCAACTTGAAAAGGACATGTTGATTATCAGTACCTGACTAGTACTTAACCGCTCAATAACTGTGGATACAGAAGGAATAAACTAAATACTTTTGTTTTGATAAAATAAATAAATTATTGTAGAGAGCTGCTTTATCTATGCTGCTCGCATCACACAGATTTAAGAGACAATTAATGACACAGATAACCTATAGGATTGTAAATCACTTACCTAACCTAATTTTATGACTTCACCAGTTCTAGGCAGGACGACAACACCACCACCAAGTAATCATGTCATGCTTTATTTAGTAAAACCATTGATCTGAGCATAGACAAAAATCATTATTTTTTCCTCAGCAGGTAGATTTGCAGAAAGAATTGCTTAATTGATTGCTAGACACACATTTTCAGTAGTGTTGTACTGTTTTAGTGATTTTATCAGTTTGCGATAAATAGCATGGGGTTACAGTTTCTGTAGTCTACTCAACAAATTGTCAAACTCTTAGGGTTGGCAGTGAGCCTCACTTGCTGCAGCATCTTCAAGAATGTTGCATGTGCCACTGCAACTGGGCATGAGGTGTCTCTAACTGTTCAAAAAGAGCTCTGAGCTCATTTAAAAAATCTTCAGTAATTAGGATCAGTGCTAAGTATGTTTGTCACATACTATACCCTAAGCTAAGTCCACAAATTGTGAAGGAATAAGTGATGATTCTAAATCAAATTAAATGTTTTTTATAGCACATGCCAGCACTCAAGAAGACTGGAGAAAGTAATTCTCAGACATGAGAACAGGATTTATTAACAAATTAAATTACATGTAACATGCTTGCTAGTGAATTAGCTTCTTCAGATCGCCCTGTTCCATGTCCTGTTTCTCCTCAAACATATTCACATAGACCAATTATGGAACATTCATAGAAGATGCATCAATCATTCATTCATTCATTCATGCTTTATCCTCTATTAGGGCTTTATCCTCTATTAGGGTCGCGGTGGGGTTTCCCATGCCCATCCAGGGGAGAACATCTCGGGCACTGGGCAGATAGACCCAGGACAGGGCGTCAATCAATCGCTGGGCAGAAGATGCGACTATATTTTTCACTTCTAAAATATGTTTGTAGGAATTCAGACATTTTCCCACCAAAATACAGAATTTATAGTCTTTAAATTGCCAGTTTGTTTTTTACTTTCTAATGTTGCATTTTTTTCAGCTTGTTGCAAGCTTAAAATGAGCCGATCTTTTTGTGGGCTTATCTTCATCTGACAGTCAAAAAACTTTTATCCATCTTGAAAAATCAAAAATAATGTTATAATCTTGCTTTTGGTTGTTTGTGTAAATAAAGCTTTTCATCATACAGATGGAAATTTTACTTCAGTCTGTTTGCCTGGTATTGCATTTGTTTCATAAATATGTGCTAATTGAAGAGATGTTGGCTCCATCATGCCTAGAGATGCCTGTGTCCATGAAGCTCCTGCTTTACCATGTCTATCCATTCTTTTATTTCCAGCAGTTTATGCTTCCTTCCCAGGTCACATTGTTTCCTAATATTCACAAGACCTGGCTCAAATAGGTCTTCAGACAACCTATTTTCATGCTTCAGCACCATTCAAGATGTTGCTTGTCTCTTTACTATTGAGGAGCGTGTTGCTGGCCATTTTTGCTCTGATAAGAAGATTGATCTGTCCCTTTGTTTCATGTGAGACATTGCTTCTCTGTCCTGCTCTGCCTTAGATATCACTCCACATCTTAGCTACATGACCGTTATCATTCCCTCTGTAATAGAGTTTCTTTTAACGCTTCACTGCATATTAATCATCCTGAAGTGGTTGACTTGAAGAGCCTGATCCTGAATGAACTAGTGTGTGCCCTTTGCATGAGACTGTTATAGCTGCAGGCTGCCCTACACCTCAGCATGTTTATCCACTGAAAAATTAACCATCTGACCCTGCTCTAGTTTCTTGGGACTTTATAGATGTAAAGTTAAATCTTAAAAAGCATGTTACATTAAAGTGATCATTGCTTTCCTTTTTGTCTTTTTATTAGATTTTGACAGCTCATGTCAGGTTCTTTATTATCCTAATAGACCTTTTCTTTCAATACTTCTCTCCATCATTGCAATAAGTACACTCTGTATATGCAGTGTCTATTGGAGTTGCTTTAGAAAAGTGTCAAAACAACCCAAAATGGAATACTATATGTCAGTGATGTTTACCTAATTATAATTTCTGAACCAAAGTGAAATAATCTGCATGACTGTTCACTTGGATTTAATAATTGCAGTAACGTCAGTAAGTGAAGTCATCTAGATCAACAAACTGTGGTCATTACTTCAAGGATTGAAAGACCAGACAACAGTGGATTGGTAGTGCTGGGTCTTTAACCATCAATCTTCTGGTTCATACTACATAAGCCACTAGTTCAAAGAGTTAGCAAAGAAGAAACTATCAGGAAAAAAAAAAAAATTCTATTTATTTATTTTGTAAGGCGGCACGGTGGCTTAGTGGTTAGCACGTTTGCCTCTCAGCGCTAGGGATTCCCGGTTCGAATCCCCATTTGGGTGGAGTTTCCATGTTCTCCCCGTGTATGTGTGGGTTTCCTCAGGGTTCTCCGGTTTCCTTCCACAGTCTAAAAACATTGATCAAGTCAATTGAATTCTCAAAATTGCCCCATATAGAGTGTGTCTGTGTGTGTGAGTGAGTGTGTGCCCAGCGATGGATTGACATCCTGTTCTGGGTCTATCTGCCCAGCGCCCGAGACGTTCTCCACTGAATGGGCATGGGGAACCCCAACGCGACCCTAATATAGGATAAAGTGGGAGATAATGAATGAATTCATTAATTAATTAATTTTGTAGAAATTAACTTTGTAAGGACCAAGGCTCATTGGTAAGTCTATCATTTATGGCTGGGCAATGTTATCATATATGTCATTGGTTTGATTTGGTTGAATCTGATGAATGTATCTAGAAATATAGAAACTTATAATTGGATTTACAAAAGAGATTTTTTTGGGTACTAAAGCCTGTTTTCACACTCATGTTAAATTTCACATGGTCACATTTGCCTGAGTGTGTGATGATTATTATACAGTGGTTTAGTTATGGTTTTTCCTGTGCAAAACATCCAGAACAGGTAGTAACCATAGTAACACAGGAGTGTGCATCTTCCCTTGCATCGATTTTTTAGCATAATTCTGAAAATCTAAATGAACCCCTTTAGCGTACCATACTAAAGGTTAATTCCCTGTGCATCTTCTCTCAATCTCTTGTCATATTCAGTACCAATGCTTTAATAATTACAGACACGGCTAAGTGGGGAGATGTGCTGTATTTTGAATTAATGTTTGTTATGCTATGCACACACTACATGACTTTTGAATTTCTGTCTGCCTGGTTTGCAAACTTTTTTTTTGTGCTACTATTTCTGTGTCTTTATGTTAAAGAAAATTTTAGATTTATGTTAGAATGACATAGTCTAATAAAGCTTACTCACGTTTGAGCTGGCTACACGGTTTTTAGTGTAAAAAATATCTACGGCTAAATATGCATAAACGTACTAAAACGCGCTGATGGGAGCCAGGCACAAACAGGTAGCGGAGAAACAGGTTTATTAAAGGTGTAGATACACCCAAAAACAGAGAGGTAACGAGACACAAGCTGACATGAGTAACAACGTGCATGGAGGAAGGGGAACACCGGATATAAATACAAAACACATCCGATCACGTGCACCAAAACAAATCAATGAAAGAAACAGGTTAATTAACTTAAACGATGAATAAAAATCCATTAACCTAAAACAAAAGGAACAGGTGCCCTAGTCACCGGTTACAAAGCACATAATTTATTAGTACAGCTTGCTGGTCAAATTGTTGTCTTAATATTTTTTGCTATGATAAAGTATTTATTTAAATGGGGGTCCAGAAAAGTCTAATAATAAGGTCCACTATAGAAAATAATAAATACTGTTCACCAAAAGTATGAAATAAGACACAGTTTGAGACTTCTTGTTGCATATATGCAAGATACCAGTACAATGGATCTGCCTTGTTTAAATAATAATTATGAAAAGAAAATTGTGTTTTAAATACTTTATCATTTATTTTAATATCTGTCATTCATACTTGTACCTTACTGTAGTTACTTAGTTCTTACTTATTTTAGATTTGAAGCTTTATATATATATATACCCCCCCCCCCCCCCCCCCCCCCCCCCCCCCCCCCCCCCCCCCCCCCCCCCCCCCCCCCCCCCCCCCCCCCCCCCCCCCCCCCCCCCCCCCCCCCCCCCCCATGAATTTTCTTCTTCTCTGTTACATGCTAGACATGGATATGGCAGAGAGGTATGTTGCTTCTTGGTCTCTACTAGTATAAAATGCTTTATTTACAGTACTTTATATAAAAAAAAATGTTCACTATTACATTCCTCTACCAATTGTGCCTAAGGGATAATTACAACAGAATGTCAATAAGCTGGTAGGAGGATGTACAGGCCTTAAAAAACTTTAATATATAAAAACACCATTTACTGTTACTGGGCAGTATTTTTATAATCTGGCTGTGTAAGTGTTTTATATCTCTAAAATAAAAGATGAATAATCACATTTTAAGATGTGCATAGCATCTGCCACATTTCCATCTCCATTTAAAATGTGTGGTCTTGCAATGACTGCTGACTGGATAAGTACATTTTCCACCCCAAAATCCTGTTATTTACTTTCCTTCAGGTATTTTACCCTGGCCAGCTTTCATTGCTAACCTACTATATTTTTAATACGATTTACTTCTTTGCACCTTTCTGATTCATTATTACTTTTATTAATCATTTTAAATACTCATTTAAATACTCTACATAATACCACTTCCCCCTCTTTTTCTTTGTTTGTACCACTCTTTCTCCATAACTCATCACATTGATCCTTCCTGGTGCCTTATTGCGATCAACAGCACCTGCTGAGGCTATGTTTGCTCAAGCTAGAGCTAGTGTCTTTGTAATTTTAAAACTTCATGTTGCATGCGAACTTCAGAATTTTATTTCTTTTCATTGCTATTTTCTTCCAGTAAACAAAGGAAATATTTGCTGCCCTAAAGTATTACATTTTAATCACACACATCTACATCAGACTGCAAATGTGGATTACTGGTGCTATCACAAATCTTTAATCACAGCATAAAATGAATTATCTACTATTTTAAACATTATTTAAAAAAATAATTAATCAAAAGTGAAGTGTTTTAATAATAATGATCTACTTCATTCCCCATGGTGACCATGGTAGCTATGTATACTCTATAGCAACCATATAAAGTAACATAAAACCCTTGAGTACTGAAAAAAACTCTGCGTGGTTACTAACACTGTTAGATTGTTTTGCCCATTTGAAGAATTGTGGTATTTGTTGTGAAATATCTTTACATTGAATTGATATGTTTATTTTGTGCTGAGCCACCTTTACTTGTATTGATATCTGTTACCTCATGTTTTTTTCCAAATAACATTTGCATAGCTTTATTTTTCTTTGGGGGTTGAAATTATCCAACATGTGAAATATGTTTTCTTTTTGTCATGTCATATGGATTTTGTCCATCCAGGTTATTTTTGGTCTTCCATGACTCTGACCTCCCTTCACAAGTCCTGTCATTACTTTAGTGTTGTTATCTGGGTGCATCATATGTTTAAAGTAACTTAACTTGTGGTATTTAGTGTGGCTCAGTAACTATTTTTCTGTTCTGGCCACTTGTAACTTCATACTTCCTCTTTCTTCTGTGTCCAGGCTTCACATATTTAAGTCACTTGTGCCTAGACCAAGGCTTTTATCAATTGTAACTTCATGATAACTTGTTCTTTAATATCTTTGTCAACTCATTCAACTTTGCCATTACCATCATGCTCAATCTTAACTTCACTTTACTGGCACAGTCTGCAACATTTGTTACTCTACTACCCATATATATGAACGGGTCCCCTTGCTCCAGAGATCTTTCTTCAACCACGATTTCCAGTATATCTTCAATGTTAATAATCACTTTTGTTTAAGCTGCATTGATCTACATTATATTTTTTCAGCACATCACACTAACTCCTAAGAAGAAGTTTTTCTTGTGATGCAGTCAGTACGACAATGTCATCGGTCCTTCCACCAACCTTGAATCCTCCCATAGATCCTTGTAGAGCTTTCCTTACTATCTGAAATACAGGCTTCCTGTGACCTTTTTTACGTTTTCTTTCAATTTAACTGTGCAGAGAGTCCAACTCAGCTGAAGAGTCCATCTCTTCTGAGCATCTTTTGTTATTCACTTTGTTTTCAGCAATTACTGGAATGCTTTGTTTTTGCTTATGGAATGCTTTGCTCTTGCCTTTCTTTATATCCACTCAAATGTGTCATTGAAAATCCAGTTTTTGTGTTAAGTGAGGTTCTTCTTACTTGTCTTTTTAGCAGCTTGATAAAACTTTATCATGTTTTGTTAACTCTTCAAATTTTTAGGGTCTACCTTCACTTGATTTCTTTTGAACTCAATCTTCATTCTCAACATCATAAAGTTATGATCAGAGCCACAGTCTGTGCTGAGACATATGCATAGTTGATTGACTGTTTCAACTGCATGTTAATCAGGATGAACTCAATCTAAGTTATGGTCTCCTGATTTTTTTCTCAGCAAATATTTGTTGTAATTTCTTGTAGAACTGCTCAATCGCTTCATCTTGTTTGTCAGCAGTTGGTACAGAACACCAGATAAACTTCATATCTCTTAGATTTGTGACATATGTGACTGATATGACGCTGCTGCTCACCAGTTATAGGATTTCAGGGATGTAGCAACTCTTCTGTTAATTCAGACAAACTGAGACTCCTAACAATCCACAGTCCAATCTTGAAACAAAACCTGCTTTTTATCTTGTGCTTCTTTTAATCATTGCTCATTGTTGTGTTGAACAATGCAAATTTGGAAGAGTCAGCAGTATACTTCTCAATTCCCCCCTCCATCTGTCTCTCACAATGAGTATCACATATCTATTTATCCTGGGCGACCAGTATGGCATTCTTGTTCATACTAAATATTGTTCTCTGTGGGATAAATAGACTAACTGAACATTTCAATTATTGTCAGTCCTGCAGTTGACTCGCTGTTGTGCTAGGTTTCACCCAGCGTATGCTTCATCCTTAAAATTAACATCCAGTGTTCGCATTGTTACACCAGACATTGTAAAAACCATGCTGCAGCCCACATTTCTGGGTCCAGTTGTATGAAATTGTGATTGCTCTTTGTCTGGAACTAAAATGGCTTTGGACCTAAATCAATGATTTGACGTTTGGCTTAGTACAAGCCATCACTGTACAAGCCATCACTGTAATACACATTTTACACTTTCTCCAGTATCTTTCAAATTTACTGTTATACTTTGATAATACATACATGCATTAAGTTATTTTTGTAGAAATATTTAAGGTGATGCATGTTTTACTTGACTTAGGCACTCTCCATGGAATCTGGTATTGACCCTGGCCAAGACTACTATGCACAAGACTACTATAGCTATGATCAAGGGTAAGTTCAGTAAAAAATATTTAGTGTTCATCTGAAAAACTGGCTGTTCAAAATGTTAAAGTCCATTAAAAGCTTGATTCAAAATATACTTTTATATGTTGTTTAGGGACAGTATTATTATGAACTTAATGTACATTTTGACATTAATGTATCTTCATACATTTTTGATATCTCCGCATTTGTGATCATGGAAATTGTAAATATTAAGCCAAAATTATTTTTCTCCTTTCAACTAAGTAGGCAGACTCTCCCTCTTGAGTTTGCTACTTTACACTCTGCCAGCTGCTACAGGGCAGTGATGGTGGAAATTAGCTACAGCAGTGTTGGCACTAATGCAAAGTATTAACTAGCAATTCTTCAGTTCTGTGAGGCTATTGGTACAGACATTTTCTCCATGGATGATAACAACTCTGGTTTATAGTAATTACATGGGACAGATGCTATTATTTCTATAAAGCCTTGTACAAACATGGAATGACGTGATGCCTTCATTCACTTGTAGATGGCTGGGAAGTGTCCAGAGGTATTTTATTTTGCTTGATATTTTACCTCTATACTGCAACAGGCTTTTTGATACTTTTACCAAAACCTCATTGTGAGAATTTCATTCTACATTACTTTGTCTTTTAAGTTTATTATTATTATTATTATTATTATATAAATGTTGAACAAACCATTTTGGAAAATGTATATTTGTGTAGATTCTTCCATTTGCCCAGGGTTTTGGAATAGGATAATTAATAAGCTCATACAGGTCAAATAATCACACCATTTCGTAGACTCTGAATAGGTTACTTTGAAGTTCCTGAAGGAAATCTAGTATCTTTTTCTTTGTGTGTGTTGTGACCACAGAATTAGAAGTGATGCAGACCATATGATGCAGGCTCGTCTGAGGCCTATCAACAGATTTTTAATCAGTGTAAAAGACTTCATCTTTCTAGTTTTAGCTGTTAATAAGTGATGTGATGTTTGCATCAAGAATTTGCTGGCTTTTGTATAAATGCATTCCCCAGTGTGACAATTACAGCTATGTGTATGTTCCATTAACCAATTCTACATAAAACCTCTCCTTTGGGTCAAAGGTGACAAATCAAACATTACTGTTTATCAGATGGTTGATGAATCCCCCTGAGCAAGTCCTTAAAATACATCACTATGGTCATATAACAAAATTTTAGGATGGTGATGGTACTAATATTTCATAATCCAATCCATTTTTTTCTTAAAGTATAATGTTTAACATGCTGCTGGCGGTTTTGATACCCAAACTAGGACTTTTTGACTTGCAGACCTAACAGATACTTCTTTCTTTATATCCATACATTATTTCTTTATCTTGGGATGGTCAAACAATTGTTATTTCAATTACTTTAAACGTTTACATTGAATGTACACCTCTAGCCAGATAGCAAAAATGATTAAATGCATAAATTAAATGTCAATTTTAACCTAATTTGTAATTATACATTACTCAATATCCGTCATATTCTAGCTATCTTCTCCCTTCATTGAAGATTACTTACACATGAAACGGGCACCTGAGCACACTGACAAAATAAGTCTAAAGAAGTTCTACATGTCATGATTGCAGTTTTATTGTCTGTGTAATACATACATTTGATTACATATTACATTTATATAATTAAGTACAAAAGTATATTGTAAAGTGAAATCTGTGGCTTTTCCATGATAATTAGGCTCAGATACATGTGCGATTCAGCTGGATCAGTGGGAGCACCTTTTTTGCCTTTTTGTTCCGTTTTTTATTTTTGATCTTGCTATGTGAGGTAAACATCTGTGCATATGCATGGTAGTAAGAGTGGTGTGACACCTGAGGTATCGTTTAACACCAGTGGTGGAAGCATATGCACTTGACCTAAGGTATTTTATACTGATTTTATTATGTTTATATTATGATTCCATAGAACCAAAGGTATCTCTATCTGGTCACCCTCTCTTACAAAGTAACATGCAATATTTTGCCTAGACTAGAAGCCTTTAGAAATCTGTCTGGAAATGGATTTAGGAATAAAAATTGTTTCATTACCTGTCTGAATATAAAAAAGCAAAAACAGCAACATTTTATTACAGACTCTTAGGTTGATATTGTCACTGGCAATGTCAAAATTCATGCTTAAATTATTTATACAAAACTGCCAGTTTAAACCTGAAACAGAAGTTGTGCCAAAAAGAAGTTGGTGCTGGTTAAAATGACATTAAAAACAAAAGTGTTTAAAGTTTAAGGGTATAAAAACACAAGAATCAGTGTGGAATAATAAAGAATCTTGTAAAACTTGGTGACTTAAACTTTATGATTAACTGCCTTAGGCCATGCCCAACAAGCAATCATAAAATTGGCTATACCCGCAATACCCACCCACATAAAACTGTTAAAAGTATATTATATGGCACATTGGACAAATAATTCAAATAGAGCCTTTATTGCCATTAAGAAAATATTTCTGCCTCAATAATATTATATATATGTGTGTGTGTGTGTGTGTGTGTGTGTGTGTGTGTGTGTGTGTATACAGTATGATGCACAATCGCTGGTTTATACAAATAAATAGTGAGTCTATATAACAATTGTAATGAGATTACAATTCCCTAAATTTGGCAAAAACAGCTTCTTATAATTTCAACTAAACCCTAAATTAAAAAATATATTCATTCATTCATTCATTATCTTCCGCTTTATCCTCTAATAGGGTCGTGGTGGGGTTCCCCATGCCCATCCAGGGGAGAACGTCTCGGGCGCTGGGCAGATACACCCAGGACAGGGTGCCAATCTATCGCTGGGCACACACACACTCACACATACACACATATGGGGCAATTTGGAGAACTCAATTGACTTGATCCATGTTTTTGGACTGTGGGAGGAAACCAGAGAACCCGGAGGAAACCCACGCAGACTAAGGGAGATCATGGAAACTCCACCCAAATGGGGATTCGAACCGGGAATCCCTAGCGCTGAGAGGCGAACGTGCTAACCACTAAGCCACCGTATTTGTTTATTTATTTATTTATTTATTTATTTATTTATTTTAAAAAATAAATATCTAGAAGCCAGATTGGATAATAATCAGGTTATTTTTCTTAACAACTGACTTGTGTAGTTCTCTCATTTGTCAGTTGCTTTGGATAAAAGCATCTGCTAAATATAACTTCATAATACAGGGTCAAATATGATACAGCATCCATTCTAGCAATGATTAAGTAACAACATTGGTAACTTTGGTGGCAATGGAATTTAAACCACTAACCTTCAGATTGATAGCCGAACACTCTAACCACTGAAAATGAAAATGAAATGACGGTGGTCTAATTTTTTTCATTTTTTTTTCACTCTGGGTAAACATTTATTGTAGTGTAGAAAAACACTTTTTGTTTTACAATTTAAATGCGTTCAGTTTCTTCCATGTTTATGAAAATTTTACTCAAAATCAAATATAAAATTTTGCAAACATGGAGTCTAAGTTTATATATATATATATATATATATATATATATAGGGCAGCACGGTGGCATAGTGGTTAGCACATTCGCCTCTCAGGGCTAGGGATTCCCGGTTCAAATCCCCATCTGGGTGGAATTTCCATGTTCTCCCTGTGTCCGCGTGGGTTCCCTCCAGGTTCTCCGGTTTCCTCCCACAGTCCAAAAACATGGATCAAGTTAATTGAGATTTCCAAATTGCCTCATATAGAGTGTGTTTGAGTGAGTGAGTGAGTGTGTGCCCAGCGATGGATTGGCGCCCTGTCTTGGGTGTATCTGCCCAGCGCCCGAGACGTTCTCCCCTGGATGGGCATGGGGAACCCCACCGCAACCCTAATAGAGGATAGAGCGGGTGATAATGAATGAATGAATGAATGAATATATATATATATATATATATATATATATATATATATATATATATATATATATATATATACTGTATATATATATATATATATATATATATATATATATGTATATATATATATATATATATATATATATATATATATATATACACGTCTCGGGCGCTGGGTGCATCTGCCCAGCGCCCGAGACGTTCTCCCCTGGATAGGCATGGGGAACCACTATCCGTTTTTGGACTGTGGGAGGAAACCGGAGAACCTGGAGGAAACCCACGCGGACACGGGGAGAACATGGAAACTCCACCCTGGATGGGCATGGGGAACCCCACCGCGACCCTAATAGAGGATAGAGCGGTTGATAATGAATATATATATATATACTATCAGTATTTTCTTGATCCTTTTTCAACTTGGAGTTTTCATGTTGTCCCCTTGTCCGCATGGGTTTCAAATTTAGAAATTTGAAACATTGAGGCATAATTACCATAATAATACATTCCTCCTTTTCTTTAGGTAAGTTGCAAATAAAACGTTTAGCCCATTCTTATTAAATACAATAATTCAGCTGCTCACCCAGCTTTTGCCACAGATGTCCAGTTCTCTTCTTTATAATACAACATACATTTTTAATAGGGGATAGATCTGGTCCACAGATGGGTCAGTCAAACACATTATGTCTGTAAAAACCACAAACATTGGCCTGGAATGCTCCTGCTTAAGTAAGTATGGGCATTTCAGGTAAATACATTGCCTGGATAACTTAAACAAACATGATTTACTCATGCCATGGCCAGAGATGCACAGATACCATGACAATTTTTAGGTTTTACAGCTTTCATGAATGACAGGAATTGTGAAAAAAATATTGTAAGCCTGTGTTGTTTTTCATGGAGATGCAAGATGCTGTTTTCCCATCTTTACATACAGTTAGTGAGCTCATGGTTGATGCTGCTTTAAAACCAATTTTAAATTATTTTATCAAAATTATTAAAGGATTCAGAAGTGATCAGTTGTGCATTTTAAGTTTGCTTCAGTTAAACTTATGGTGTTAAACTTATTGAACAGACATATTTTTTAAAATACAATAAAACACTAGATATCTTTTTGTTTTGCCTTTTGTCAGTTAAATAAACATACACTATAATTAAATTACATGTTCCTGATTTTTATAGCCATTTACAAAATATCCTTATATTGTAGAATTTGAATTTGTACTATAATAAATATATTATTATATATTATGGTATATGCCAATGTTCTTTCAAGGTATGACGTGTATCCTCCATATGGGAGCCGCAGGAGGTTAATATCACCTATGTATGATGAATATGGAGAGGCCATCACAGAGGATGATGCTTACTACTACAGTCCATATGGTCCAGAGGTAATGTTGCATATTTTATTACTGGTTAACATTATAGGTAAGATAGCTATATTAGAGATATACAATAATTAATTTTAAGGTTTGTTTTGACTACTAAATTTTTTAATACAATTAAAATATTTCATAGACTGTATTCCCATATTACTTACTAATATATTGTTATGGCTCTTAAAAACATTTTTAATCCTGCTAAGATATTGGATTTTTTGTATATTAATCTGTGTAAGACTTCGGAATCCTCTAATTAATGTTGTTAAGTGTTAAAGGAAATGGTCTTACTACAGAGTCGAGGCAGAGGTAGAGGTGGGCCATGGCGTGGGCGTGGGCATGGTAGACATGTTGGATTCCAGGACTTTTCTCCAGAGGATGAGATTGAGCCAGAGGAACCAACAGAGCCAGAAGTTCCTACTGAAGTTGAGGTACCAGCTGAAACTGAGCCAGCAGAGCCTGCAGAATCAACGGCTGGCAAGAGACTGAAGTCTGTCATTAAACTCAGTAAGCTACTGGCTGCAGGGAAAAAAGTGGATCAGATTCACACCTCACACTGGAAAAAGGCCAGGATATTCCCAATGATATTTAGAAAAGGCAAAAAAGACAAGGACTATGCAAAGCTAACATCTGCACGTCGTATTGACAGTCAGGAGAGTGTGTCAGAGGGACCAGTCTCTATCAGTGTTAGTGAGCCTGAAGCAAGTGGGAGTGGATCTGATGCAGAGAGCAGAAAAAGGATGGGGTCAGATGAGGATGAGTCATTAGCATCAACTACAGATAAAGACTACCTAAAGGTGGATTTGGACCGAGATGATGCAAATGAGAGCACTGTTGACTCCGAGTCAGAGCCAGAAGAACCTGAGGAAGATGAGGAGGAAAGCAAATCGAGAACTGGGACAGAAAAGTCTGAAACTGAACAAGAGTCAGAATCAGAGGAAGAGTCTGTGAAAGACTCTGAAACAGATGAGGAATCAGGCTCGGCGAAGGAGGAGGAATCAAGCATGGAGAAAAGCTCTGCCACAGAAAAGGAATCGGATGAAGAAAGTGAGGAAGACAAAAGTATGGCTTCTAAAGAGACAAAGTCTGGTTCAGAAGTCAGTGAAGCTAGCAAAAGCTCTTCAGCAAGATCCAGCGTGAAGAGCAGCACTGCTGCAAGTAGCTCTGGTTCCCAGGTGTCATCTACTCACACTTCTGTGAAGTCTGAATCTAAGGAAGAACGTAGTGGATCTACAATATCAGATGATACAGAATCAGAACACTCCACTGTAAGTGGCAGTGAGAAAGGTTCCGCGACCTCCAAATCTGATGGAGAAAGCCATCATACTCATAAATCCACTACCACACATACATCACACAGCACCAATGATGAGGAAAGTGGGCAGGAGCTAGAGGAAACAGAAGATGAGGAGGAAGTAGAGAGTGAAGAAGAGGAGGAAGAGAAGGAAGAAGGCACAGAGGAGGAGGTAGAAGATGAGGCCACAGTAAAAAGCAGAGAGACTTCATCTGAGATAAGTGAAGAAGTAGTATCACAAAAGTCCAGCCTAATTTCAACAGGTAGTACAAAATCATCCAGCTCAAAGGGTAGCGTTAGCAGAAGCTCAGCTGAGGAATTCGGAGGACTATCCTCTATCGCTGAGGAAGATGAAGATGCTGTAACATCTGCCAGTGCTTCTGTATCAGTTACTGAAGGAGGTGAAGCAGCTTCAGATAGAGAATCTGTATCAGGAAGTTCCACTGCATTCTAAAAGGAAAACTTTACTTTGTAAAGTAAGACAGTATTTTAATTTGTTCACTTATGGATTGCAGTGATTTTCTTTTCTCTGCAGACATCTCAGCTGTTTTCCACATTCTAGTGTGCTCTTATGTGTACTGGTGCCCCAGCTGCATGTCATAAACAATTTCTGCGCTTTTTGCTGTGCCTTTATATGCATTTTTTCCAATGTTCACTGGTTTTCTAGCATAAATTATTTACAAAACTTAATTTTACCTTTGCTCATTTAAGTAAAACTACAAAAGAGTTTGATTTGTGTTAATGTTTTTTGTGTCTGCCTGTTGATTTGTAGGTCAGCAGACATAAACAGATCAAATTAGTTGTGGAGAGGGATGGCGACATAACAACAGGAGAGGACAATGGCCCAGATATCCAGCGTAACTGTCTGCCCAAAGTTAACAATCAAAACATCAATGGTTCAGTTTACCTTGCACAGAATGGCACCATTATCAGAACCCGGCGTCCACCTTACCCTAATAACACAAAACTTTTCTCCCCTGGACGACTAGGTAAACAGTTTAAAAAACTGGAAAAGTTAGGAGTTACAGTAGAGGAACATTTACCTAGCACAGTGGATAATGGGCCTAATATTGGAACCACTGTCAGGACTGAAAATAATCTGAACACTGAGCCTTCAACCTGGTCTGTAGAATCTTGTATAGGACCAAAGTCCAATATTGTTAAGGCCCATATGGACTGTGACCAGGGTCGCTATAATCAGGAACAAGAGTCCTCACTGGACACTGAGATGGTTAGGGAAACCTTCGAAACCCCAAGTGACCACACAATTTCAGATGAGGATGAGTTGTGGATGGGACCTTGGAACAACCTACACATACCTATGACAAAACTCTGATAAATTGTCTTTTTTTTTCTTTATTGAGAGTGTGCGAGCAACAGTTATGAGTTACTGTTGTTTTTTAATCAAAACAATGTATAATTTCATTTTATAGACTCTATTTATTATGCTGTTTTAATGAGCTTTTAGGCAGTGTTTGTTGTTTGTGATTAAAGGGTTTATATACATACTTCTTAGTATAGTTCAATAGATAAGTGAAATGGAGAGAACGAACAATCATTCATAAGATTTTATTGTAATGTATTTGGTTTGAATGAGCATTTTTTTACACATTAAAGGTGTTTGGCTGTGGTAGCCCAAGTATTTTGAGGAAGAGAAAGAATTAAATATATATATGTATATATATATGTATATATATATATATATATATATATATATATATATATATATATATATATATCCCCCCCCCCCCCCCCCCCCCCCCCCCCCCCCCCCCCCCCCCCCCCCCCCCCCCCCCCCCCCCCCCCCCCCCCCCCCCCCCCCCCCCCCCCCCCCCCCCCTGCATTTTAATAAGTTGATTGTTAAAGTGTTTAATAAAACAAAACATTCTAATGTAATTCAGTATTAAAAACTCTTCTGTCGTAACTTTATTTCAAGTGAGGTTTGTTTGAGGATTTAAACTAAATAACTAATAATTTAATATGTACACCCTTTTCATTTAGAATCATGTGTGTTTTGCAAAAACTCAATCAAGTGAATTAATTAAGCAGGAACGTTGCAATTTACCACTAGATGGCACTCTTTTCTCATAGGTGGCAAAGCTTTTTTCCCCAAACTATTTTGTTACTTCAATGCACCTTCAAAAAGGGCTTAATTCCATATTGGAACACTTTTGAAGAAAATATCATTTAATCTTTTTATTAGACAAAAGTTTAAATAAATTATTTTATGGATCAATTTATTTGTATTAGTTGATAAGTTCTGCAAGTAGCAGTTTTATTGGTTAAAGGTAACACCAAGCTTAAGTGTGAAATGAGCATCCACCAAATGCTTAGTCTTTGCAAACAAAGATGGGTCATGGTTCATCACATTGTGCCAACCTTCAGGAAAGGTTTTTCAGTCAGTTTAAAAACAATGTTTTAGTAGAAGATGGTAAAAAAATAAAACTATTAAATGTGCTAGACCATTTTTAACCCTCAGTTTGTATTGTTCGAAAAAACGGCACACTGTCATAATAGACAAAGCCACATAAGAATCAGAAAAATCACTGTCATTTATCAGAGTCTGCTGCTGAATTAAGAAATGAAATTTAAACCTGTATTATGCAGTTTTGTTGGATCTTGATTGAAAATAGACCGAGAATGTTTTCAGGTAAGAACATTCAGACTGCTATTAATGAAAAGCACATGAACCAGCATCTATAATGCCATGAAGGTATATCAATGCACATAACATTAGTAATTTGCATTTATGTCATGGTTTTACTAATTTATATTGGTATTCTAAAGAAACATGTTGACAACCACTTTTTATAAGGAATCTGCCTGTTTCAGCACTGCATTCATATTTGTTTCCTATTTGTTATATGTTAAACACCATGAATGCAAGCATGATAAACAAAGACTGTTAAGCAACATAAATTGAATATAGAATTGGTATAAATTTTTACATTTTTAATTAAAAAAGTGAATTATGTTTGGCATTGAAATATAGATATATTGAATATAGATTTTTCTTTGTTCTTTTGCATATTAAATAAAGTTTGAATAAATTATAGATTTATTTAAAGATACATTTAAAGAAAGTTTATTTTCTGGGCATAGAAATTGTATTTACCTATTGCACTTAGGTAGGTGTAAAATTATATATTAGATATTTGTTTATGTTGAGACACTATTTATCCAGTACCATTGTCACATTACTAACTTGGCAATAGAAATAGTCTATTCGACGTTAAGAACTTTATGTCTTGTGTGTTTATGTGTATGGTAGCAGTTGTAGGCTTGTGGTTAAGAAACCAAACTTGAATGTCGACTTAAAGATCCCTGGTTCGATTCTTGGTCCCACCAAGTACCATGGCTGAAGTGACAAGACACCTAAGCCCAATTGTTCCCTGGGCAACATATATACAAGGCTGCCCACCACTCAGGGTATTGGTACTCAGTTCACTAGTGTTTGTGTGTGTGTGTTTCACTGCACGGATGGGTTAAATATGGATGACAAATTCCTTGGTATTTAGGCAAAATAGGTCACTTTATCACTAAGGTTTTAAGGGCCTGATATTTCCACAAAGTTGATAAAGCTGTTGTAACTACTGTTTTTCAAAGACTAACTTAAACTTATCAAGGGTTTTTTGACAGCCTTTCTTAGGACTGTATTCGCATGTCTAAAAGTAGGTTGTAAGCATCTCATGGTACTGTTCTATTGCATACTTTACTTGTGTAAATGGCTGTCTTGGTTGCACCATCAAATTCCAAAAGCTTTAGAGGATCCAGCTTCTTTTTCTTTACTAAATCAGGAAGGATAATATCTCCGAAACTATTAAGGTCTGTGTTCTGAATCCCTTCTCAAAAGATAACACAGATACATACATACACACACACAAACACCCACATTTATTTTTACGCCTTGTAAGAAATTTACATAGACATTTGTTTCACAAAGACACAGCCTAAACTAATTTGAGGACCCCACAAGGACAAACCTTTTCCAAAATAAATGTGAATGTGTTGACAGGTTTTGGTACCCACCACAAAATAGATTAAACATACCTGGTACAAACAAACACGGCAAATAAAAATTTGCAAATGTGATTATAACTAATTAATTTCATTGCTCATGGTGTATGTTTCTCTTAACCAACTATCACAGGAGATAGTAGACATTCCTGGAAGCAGCTGGCTTACCTTTTCAGACTGTTTGTGGTTAGCGTGCTGGTGTAATGAACTCCTGGAAATCTGGTTTCATAGTTAAGGTCTTTTGATCAGGCCTAGATGAGCTTTGGCTGAATGGTCTCAAATGCTGTCTACAGCTTAAACATGATCTTACTGAGCTCCCATTTACTGCTGAATGAGATGACTTATTATTATAATTACTTAAAATTATATGATTAGCCTGCAAATGTCAAAGTACTGAGTATAAGGCAGTATTCATGATAACTGTATGCTTGTGTGTATTCACATGCATGCATGTGAGTTTGTGGTGTACATAAGTGGTGAGCATGTTGTAGTGTGTGTGTGTGTGCGTGTGTTTTTGTGTTAGTGATGCATGCATGGGGTGTGGTTGTGTCGTCATGTTTAAATGATATACTTTCAAAGGCCCGTGACAGACAGACATAAATGCAGCTTGTGAGCTGGTGATGGATAATTGTGTGGTTAAAATGTTGAAAACTTTTTTTTTCTTCTCATGGTGGGACAACCACAATGAAAAAAAGGTTTTAATTTCAGACACTCACATTCTCGCCTCAGGAAAGATGGGAGCTGTCAGGCATTTTCTCACATGTCCTGTTTGTTTTCTACTGCCAGTCAGTCTTTTGTGAGCTGCCTGAGGATATTATAGTCTGTGTAGTGCACACCTACAAAAATAAAAAAGGGGCTTGATTAGTAATGATCGCTTTGTATTAATAATGCACACAGCTGTAATGTTTCTTGCATTAAAAATAATAGTGATAGATGCTTAAATAATGGTTAGGGATTGACTATGAACAGAAGGAGAAAGAAGACTTCTTCTTAAAAAAAATCTTCTTTCTTAAAATATCTTTGTTGCAGGAACAAACGTCTGTTGTGAATTAAATGTACTCAATTATTACCCTCTTTTATAGAAGGATGATGCGAAATTGATTTGCAGGTGCTTATGATCATATGAATTAAGAAAGTTAGTCTTTTTTAATGTGGATTATAGGTAGGCAATTTAATGAGCTAATTATAAAATAAAGCACATTAAACAAGATTTACAATGAAATCAGATTTTAATATGTTTTCAGCACATATCTGCTTCCCCCTACTGTGACTTCAACAGTCAAAACACAAATAAGCACTTTTAAATACATTGTTTAATAATACATAAATACATAATACATAAATTCAATGCATCTTTATAGGAACCAATCAAATTGCTTTATAACAGCTTTGTACATTTCTAACCTGATCAAATTAATTAAATTAATTTCTGATTCGGCAGCACGTGGCTTAGTGGTTAGCACGTTTGCCTCTCAGCGCTAGGAATTCCCGGTTCGAATCCCCATCTGGGTGGAGTTTCCATGTTCTCCCCGTGTCTGCGTGGGTTTCCTCCGGTTTCTCAGGTTTCCTCCCACAGTCCAAAAACATGAATCAAGTCAATTGAATTCTCAAAATTGCCCCATATAGAGTGTGTCTGTGTGAGTGAGTGTGTTCCCAGCGATAGATTGGCGCCCTGTTCTGGGTGTATCTGCCCAGCGCCTGAGATGCTCTCCCCTGGATGGGCATGGGGAACCCCACCGCGACCCTAATATAGGATAAAGCAGGAGATAATGAATGAATGAATTTCTGATTTATTTCTGCTGGTTATGATTGTGGCGTTGTGTTGGGGATTATCTCAAAATCATTGGGTAAAAAGCAGGGAAATACCTTGGACAGGTCAAACATACAGTCACAGTTTTAAACTGTTTTAATTTTTTTGGTCAGGGGTCCTGACCATTAGAGATCAGAGCATAGGGTACAAATGCAGCATGTACTTTAGTTCACAAACAGATTACAGACTGTAATTATAGAACTACAAAGTCTAGCTTTATGGTATGTGGAAGTGATAAAATGGACACTCAGTGGAGCTGTATACAGTCTCTAAAATATATGAAAAATGCTGATTAGTGTTTGCTTAAGATTGAATCCTCAACTGTCTAGTTTTGCTTAAAGATATTTATATTATTGTCATAGCAAACAAATTATCCAAACACATCAAAATACTTGGCAATAAATTTAGTGTTTGACAACTAATTGATTTATTGTTGCAATTCTAATCCCTATTCTTTTAAAGGTGGTTTATCCATGAGCTGTAGTTTTTGTACACTGCCTTAACTTGTACAATACTCAGGCTAAATGGAAAATAGAAAATATTTGATAGGCTTTAGGGTGCTTTGTTTTGTTTTGATTAATGGCTCATCAGAATGTTGATTATTCATGACTCTTGCGACAGCAGAGAAAGACGTGTAATGATAAGAGGCTTTCAGTGCAGAGAGTAGGTATAACTGACAATTTTAGAAGTATGTTTTTGTTTTTGACATTTGCACACCCTCAAAATCATCTGTGATTATTTTTAGCACACTTATTTGATGTCTTTATTTTTCAAACCAATTTTGAAAAGCCATTTCTGGCTGTGTAGAATATACTTTGTTGGTTTCATGCAGTTGTAATTTATGACCTAAACATAGTCATTTTTAAGAAGTTTATGCTTTAACTGACAGGCAGAAAAGTATGCACACAAAATAGTCCAGCATGGCTATTCGTGGAATCATCCCACCTCAAGCATTTTATTATATCTGAAATGCTGGGTGTGCTGTAAAAAATAGAAAGTTCGCAGTCTGGTCTGTTTAATGAGTGGGTGTTCAGTTTCATGGTTTTGTATTCTCATGTGTATTTATGTATGAAGAGTAGTCTGGTATACCAAGATACCCCATGTGGTTTGACAGAACCACATGCATTGAGGATTCAAGTGATCAACATGAAAATCTGATTACTAAGTAGTACAATAGTTTGCATTTAGTCCTATCCTAATTGTCACTTTCCTCAATGAGATGTCAATCAATTGCCATACAAATAAATTGGACTAATAATTTTACTTTCAGTTTTCTTGTTGATTGAACAGTTCTGTAGGAAGATGCAAGCTGTGAATGAAGCAACCAGATGGCACCAGATGGTAGTGATGGTGATGATGATTGATGATGATAGTGGTAATAATAATAATAATAATAATAATAATAATAGGGAGGGTCTAGTGATTAGCATGTCTAACTGTGATCATGAATTCCCCATGACCCTAGTTTAGGATTTAGCACAAGATAATGAGGTAACAATTCATGACGATTGGTCAAAAATAGTTTTTCAGATATTTATTAAAATTCAAGACATTTCAATAAATAGCCTGAAATGTAAACTGCACGAATGTATTCTTGAATACTGTACCTTGACTGATAAATAAAAATGTAAAATCTTTGGTTCATCACGCAGGATCTTTGTGCACTCTTAAATGGGTGAAATAATGGTTTCACAGTATGTGACATTAACTGACAAACATGGAGGAAGTGTAAGGGTCTGGGGTTATTTCACTGGATCCAGGGTCAGGGGTTCATGCTACAACAATATGATGACCCAAAACATATGTCCAAGCTCTGCCAGAATTACCTCAGGAAAAAAAGAACATGTGGTAAGCTTGAAAACATTAAGTAGCCTGGACAGTTTACAGACTTAAACACCATCGATCTGGTTTGGGATGAGGAGGAGAGACTAGTGAAAGAAAAGCAAAAAAGTGTAACACATTTATGGGAACTTCTGCAACAGATTTGGGTAAAACCTTCTGAAGAATATTAGATTTTTAGAGAAGACAAAATACCATAAATGTGTTTAGACCTTAGTTGTTATATCTGCCAAAAGTGGCTAATTTATGGAGTCAAAGTTTTAGAACACATTTGGTCTGTAGATTCCATGATTTATTTTACTGTAATCGCCTATTTCTACTATGCTTTCATTTCAGAGTGCAATGAGACATTTAACTGAATAGTTAAGTTAAATAGTAAGACGCTTTGGATAAGAGGGTCTGCTAAATGACTAAATGTAAATAAAAATTTTAATAGATATATTTGGGTGTTCTGAATTGTTTGACCAATAGTGTATATACTATATGTCACAGAGACATGTTCTAAAAATGCATATATCTGTTGCATATAGGCTTTCTTTGTGTGTGTGTGTGTGTGTG